>JACXGK010000063.1:57063-86312 GCA_016801125.1 Novumbra hubbsi
CAGGAACAGTCATTATTCAGGTGTGAGTGGGGAAACGTCCACGCAGGAACAGTCATTATTTATATTTGAGTGGGGAAACGTCCACGCAGGAACAGTCATTGTTCAGGTTTGAGTGGGGAAACGTCCACGCAGGAACAGTCATTGTTCAGGTTTGAGTGGGGAAACGTCCACGCAGGAACAGTCATTATTCAGGTTTGAGTGGGGAAACGTCCACGCAGGAACAGTCATTGTTCAGGTTTGAGTGGGGAAACGTCCACGCAGGAACAGTCATTATTCAGGTTTGAGTGGGGAAACGTCCAGCGTCATTCTGTTCAGTAACCATTTGACATCTTCTTGAGTTGGGACAGTTTAGAATGATGTTCAGTGGTGCAGCGTTTGAGAGTGAACATGCGCAGAAGCTTTAGGAAAGTCCCCAAAAAGTTGGAAACACAGCCACATTTGTCTTTGTAGAACATACTTATTCTTCCAAGAAAATATCTGAATCCTGAAACTCCCATCAGAATACAGCCAAGCTATTTAAGACTGAAGATTACAGGGTCAAAGACTGAAAGGGAATAGCAAATAGATAGTGTAAAAAGTGAATGACGCATGCAAGACAAAGTTTTTCATTTTAGAATAATGGTTTATAGTGACGCAAAGTAAATATTTCAAGGGGGTGAATTCGTTGGAAAAAAGACGTTCAACTATTCTCTTTAACTGCCAGGACCCTTCAACACAACATCTGGCCAGTCTGCAGACTCTCGGGTTTGGCAGTCAGCTGTAGCAGAAGCTCTCCCGCTAGAAGCCTCATTGGATATCAACACCCTGGATTGAATGGCTGTACAGCATTTGCAGCCCCAGCTTAACCAGATCATGGTTATTCAGAACTCAATAGCTATTTGTTTAGCAATGACGCACAGCCCTTGAGGCAAAGTGCTTACAGTGCAATGTGACTAATGTCCAACTGAGTAGTTAGACAACCTCCATGGTCTGCTTCCACACGATAACCACGTTGAAACCTAAATAAAGCCTTAGACATTGGTATAGGGCTTTTTGTGAAGTGGTACTGAACGATCCACTGAGACAAGGGAGTGGTGATGTGTTGCGTTAGTTCCACAAGCCTTAACAGCTCCTCTAAGCCCAGACTGACACCCCATCTGCAGGTTTACCATCAGCTCCGAGCCAGTTTTTCCAGGTCATAGGAAATTGGAGCAAACCCCAAGGAAAATAATGCTGCAGCAGTTAGGTACACGCATATACACCGTCAGTGGACGGCTCTAAAGGAGTCACAGGACGCTACGGGAACTCACAGCAATGATAAACATGACACCATCAGCAGATCAGCTACTTAGAACTATAAAAGGTTCTCTACGTCTATGCACCTACCAGTTAATCCTGCACATGTGCACACACACACAGGCACACACACACACACAAGCAAGCTGGTCTGCTCGGCTAGCCTATGTTAGAAGTCACGTTTAAAACGGTTCTTACCAGAGGATCTTTAATTAAAATCAACTATAAATACTGACGTACTTCACTACTTAATGCTTGTTTTAGCCAGAGTTGTAGCCTAGTATAGGAGGAGTATATCATTTCCTTTCTAAGTAATTAATCAATTTTTAATTGGTAGCGTACCAATATACAAATTGTTAGCCTTCAACATATTCCAAAGATAACCATTCATTAAATTCTCCTAAAATCAACTAAATTAGGCCTATTTTATTGTAAATGAAGAAAATCTGTGACTCAAGGTGGTCATGAATAATACCTAATGGTTCTCATTTGACTGCATAACAAAAATGTTATTGATTTCATCTGTTTCAAGGGAATTATATCAATCTTATTCTTGAGTGATTGGGAAACATTTCACCGTTTAATCAAGTTATAAAACAAAAACAATTAAGATGCTACACTTCCAGCCTTACACGATACTACACCTTTTTATGTGGAATATCTCATTCACTTGGTGGAATAAACCAAGTCATCTGGTGAGACATTGGTAAGGGCACACTTGCCAATCAAATCTACCGATTATGGCCTGACTGTCTGATCGCATGGCCAGGGACGTTTGTGCAATAACGCTTTCTATTTCAAACACGACTGGGTTTGGATTGATACTCAGACAGATAGGACAAATTGTGTCATGTATTCCAGCCTTAAATGCCCGTTAGACGAAGAAGGCTTGATTGGTTCTACGAGTGAGCAATCGATTGGTTGGAGGGTTGGGTCTCCTACCTTCGGAGGCTCCCTGTCCTGCGTGACTGTACTGGTCCCCATAGTAGTCTTCCTGCCCTGGGTACTGCTGAGGGGGTCCTACATACACATACACACACGGCACACAACACACACACAGGTAGATTCAAGGTGTTGTTGGGTTGGGTGGGTTGGGGTGGGGTGGTGGGGTTCGTGGAATAGGGTTGAGAGGTGGGACGTGGGCCTGTTTATTCGCTAGAGAGTACCAGTGTGAGCCTGCCCTGGTCACCAGACTACAGGTGAGAATTGCTGAGCTGAGAGCAACATTCATTGGTCCTGACTCAGTGCTCCTTCTCTGGTTACTGGGCTACCGCAGTCTGTGGTCAACAACAAGAGTTACGCTGAAAGATAGCTCCACTTTAAGGACAAGAAGATGGAGAAAAGAGAGAAGGTTTCAGCCCTGTGTCAAGTGAATCCCGGCAGCTTGGCCGAGGCCCTGTGGTCCACCCGGGGGAGCGCAGCATACCTTGTTGTGGGGGTCTGTAAGGGGGCATGGGCCTCTGTCCCATCACGTGGTTGCCCTGGTTGACCTGACCCATCATGCCCATGGGGTTCTGCTGGCCCTGGTAGTGCTGCCCAGCAGCCCCAGGAGCCATGTTGTACTGCTGGGAGGGGGGCTGCTGGTGCATCATGGGCCCTGGGGTGAGAACAGCAAAACATCAACATGTTCAGAACTTCATGATAGAACCCAGTAAGAAGGGGTCTATGAGCGGATGCCGTCGTCGTCATCATCAAGAGGGACAAACCCAGTACCTTGGTTAGGCTGCATGTTCATGTTGGGCCGGGGGCCATAGTTGCCCATGGGTCCCTGCCCCTGGCTCATGTTGATCTGGCCCTGGGCCGGAATGCCCTGGGAAGAGGGCACGGCATGGTTGTAGCCGCCCATGGAGCCGTGGCTGCTGGGGGGCATGTTCATGGAGCCACTCCCGGGCATGTTGGGAGGCTGGTTGGGGCCCGGCCCGGGGCCCTGCATGGGCATGTGGTTAGGGCCTAGGAGAGAAGCACAGACCATTTTATGGGGAACGGTTTACCCTATACTCCAAAATCACCATAAAACATTCACATTCCTCTAAAAGGAATTTCTCCCTATGGTAATATTTACTGGTATATTTGCTGTATGGCACTTGGTAATAATTTGTCTACCAAGGCAGTGGTACGATGAAGTAGTCTGAATGTTAACAGGCACTCCAGACAAAAACAAACCAACAAAACACAATACCGTAGAATACAAGACCAGCGCAGCTCGCGGATAAACAAGTGACATCATCGCTCAGCAGCATTTCCTCCCCTCCGAGCACTGTGGTGTTGCTAGGCAACCCCAGTGAGTGAGACAGGGGGAGGATGGGTCACTTACCGGGCATCTGACCGTTCATCTGGTTCTGCATGTGTGGGGCTGGAGGGCCCCCGCTGACCATGGCCTCAGAGGGCATGCTGTGTCCGTGGGGGGGCTGGGGGCCGGGAGCTCCAGCCTGGTTCATCCCGCCAGGGCCCATTGGCATGTTCTGAGTGGGTGGCTACAGACAGAGGGAACAGTACAGTAAATGGGGGCCATGTATGACACAGGACGAGAGGGGTAGAGTGAGGGGTGAAGACTGATGCAAGGACAACCATGCCATCGCAAACCAAATACATGAAACCGACATCAATCATCTTAAAAGAAATGAAACTAAACTGGTACTACCTACAGTTAAAAGATTATGGCATCATCTCTCAGTGGACATAAGATGTCAGCTTATCTTAGTAATGAACATGTTCTGATTATGTCTATTTCACAGTGGCAGATTGAAGCCACGCGCCTTTATGAACAAACAGCCAACCAACACAGGACACCATTACATAACACTGTACCTTAACACACCGTAAAGGCCGTCAATTAGCCTATACCCTGCAGTGTAGCTCAAGACTCAGAAATCACGCGTGTTGTGTCCAAAAATAAGAAAAAAGACCATCTGCACCTATGGGGGAGCCATATAACTTCATGTTGAGAACCAAGAGACCCTATCATAGCTTTCATTACTCAGCCCCACTTCTCCATTCATACTCACTTCAAGCTTTACCTCTGGGGGAGTAGGGGAGTCACACTTCTGAAATCAAGTACAAAGCATCTAGGTGAACATTATACACCTCCCCTTTGATCATCAATAGGGGGGACAGGGGAAAGCTTGCATTTGGGTGGCATACGGGGCACGTCATGTGATTACATTCAACCTCACATGCAGCTCAAAACCTATTTTCCCAGCAACATGGCGTAGATGTACTAGAAAATGGGGACAGATAACCACTATTAACTTTGCTGTCCTTGACACCACTACAAAACAGTTGAACTGCAGCTTTGCTCTGTTGTTGCCGGTCTATATCATTGTCATGACCTAGGCCTATGTTTTATTTTAACAGATTATTTGTTGGTGAAGGGAGTATTATGGAAGGAATATCATTAGACACCTTCAAAGAAAGTCATGTTTTTTAACCTAGGCTATGCTTGGTTAGACATTTTGAATCACTGACCACAATCTCTCAACTATAAAGAGCCACAAATCTGTTCCTGAAAATGTTTAAAGTGAATTCAATTATGCTCCTAGCTGATTAAACATGATTGGCCTTTTTTGCCCCAGACCCATACTCACAGCAGGAAGCAGAGACTGCATGTTCTGATTGGAGTCAGCTATCGTGGCCAGGTAAACCAAATTTCTATGGAGCATTTGCTGGTACCTATTGACGGAAATATCATATTAGGTGCAACCAATAATCTACAAATACATAAGTGCATGACAATAAGCTTTCTGAAAGCTCATTAGATATGATGCTTTTGTAAATTACGGTAAACTTACTGTGAACATTCTGCTGTCTTTCCTTTGCTCTGGAAGTCCATTATACACTGAATCAGTTGATTGTTCTCATCCAATAACTTAAACACGAAAGAAAAAACAGGAGGGGGAAGGAAAAAAACTTAAGAAAATGGGGATAGGCCTAAAACGATAACAGTAGTCTGACCAGTGTCACGAGATAGCAGTCAAATGCCTAAATACAACGTGAAGGGGGATATGCATGGAAACACCGATGCAACTATCCATAAAGAACTGTTAAGAATTCAACTACTCATTAAATATTTTTATTTGGACTACAGCAGTAAATGAGGGTGGCGACATTAACAATGGAGCAACCTGCCTTTGCCATTCTAGCTAGCTAGCAAATTTGAATCAATGGGTCAGTAGAACACTAAAACTACTAACAGTGTTCTGTGTGTCTGGCTAACAAAAGACGCCAACAATTCAGTTAGCTAGGAAAACACTAGCATAGGCCTAGTGCTTCGTTAATATTAGAAACAAATTCAACATTAGTCCATTGAATCGACTAAACATGTTCGCATTGATTTTATTATTTGCCAATGGCCGCGAAGTTCATATTGACCGCGCTTGCCTTTACCCTAGCAACATTGTTTCCAATCTATTTCCCTTTTAACAGTTCGACCCTGCTAGGCTAGTTAGCTAGCAGGAGCTGGATAGCAACATCTCTCTTGTGGTGCGTGATAAATATTAAATACCTTTTGAATTCCAGCGGGTGTTATATCACCCTTCCCACGTTGTCTGTGAGGTGCAAACGCCACCGACATGGTGTTTTCCTACAAAACAAAATAAACTAAAACATACAACTAAAAAGCTAACAAATCTGTAGAACTCAAACCAGACAGCTTAGCTAACTGGAATAGGATGCTATTCTGTAATGTTGAAGTCCAGTACAGGGGTGAACAGTACCGCCGTTGAGGTGTAGACATTTTTGTGAGATATTGAAAATAAAGAAATACGGTAATAACTAAAATATCGAAATTAAGAAAAATTTAAATATAATGAATCGTTATATTTATAATACAGTTAAGACATTTATAAATACATAATCATATATTAACCCCCTTCACAGTAGTGGAACACTCCAAACTCAGCCACAAAGGCCACTGGGGATTGGAATATAGCAAACAATGCAGAACACGTAAGTATCAAACCCATAAAATGGTAATTAAACCACAAATAATAAAGCATTTAAATACTTTTGAATTATGAATAGTGAAATAAAAAGATTCACCTGGATCATTTTAAAAGGTTATATTTTTTAGGGAAATCTTCAAAATGAACTCGTCCAAGTTCAGAGTTCAAGCACATGCGCTGTGTGCACTGGCTAATAAACATTCGCTTGCTGAGTAGCTATTTTAATATTTAATTGTCAGGATCTACTATAGAAACACAATGGCAGCAAGATATGACAGGGCAATCACTGTGTTTTCTCCCGATGGTCATCTTTTTCAGGTTGAATATGCCCAAGAGGCAGTGAAAAAAGGCTCCACTGCTGTAAGTTTATGTTATGAAGCCATGGCTATGCTTATGTAGCTGTGTCACCATCTTAGCTTGATATCTATAAAATAACGGTGTCATTTACGGCTATTGTTGCTAACACAGGCTAATTAGCTAGCTAACGTTATTGTGATGCTATCTTATATTTTCGAAAGTGTTTCTTTAAACACATTTAGGGTTTGAGAAATTCAAGTAGATACCTCTGCGTTAAATTTTTTGGGGGTCTGTTTTGGCGCAATTTATATTGCAATTCATGGTTTTGTTTAGGGAATGAACACACAACAATAATGCTCCCATAATAATGTTGATGATTGTTGTTACTGTATTTAGGTAACATCGTTAGCTTAGCAGGTTTACTCAAATTTCTGACTAGCTGCTGTGTTAAGCTACCTATTAGTATTACGGGAGGTTTTGGCTGAACGATATGTTTCTGACCTAACTATTCAGTTTTATTTTTATATGAATTCCTTACTTAGGTGGGCATCAGAGGCAAAGACATTGTTGTCCTTGGAGTTGAGAAGAAGTCCGTCGCCAAACTACAAGAGGAAAGAACAGTCCGCAAAATCTGCGCTTTAGACGATCATGTTTGCATGGCTTTCGCAGGTAAGTGTCAGGATCGTCATGCGTTTGCTTTACGTTGTCATAACCTCGGATGCTTAATATACATAATTAACTTTGTCTAATGCACATACAAGAGCTGTTTCGTTAGGTACATCTTGGTCGAGGGAGTTGCCATTGCTCAATCATATTAATCATTTCCAACCTGAAACATGTATTAGCAGTAGGGTCTGTTATTTTTTAAAACACATCTTTGTCGTTGTCAGGTCTGACGGCAGATGCCCGTATTGTGATCAATAGAGCCCGTGTAGAGTGCCAGAGTCATAGGCTCACTGTAGAGGACCCAGTCACTGTAGAGTACATCACACGACACATCGCCACCCTTAAACAGGTATGATTGCCTACCGTTTAGATTTTTGACACAAGTCAAATGAAATTTTACACAGTTTGTGATGCAAATATGAAAGGTTAACACTGTCGCCTAAGAGTCAGCTCTAATCACGCCGCTTTAGTGTCTGGTCACTGAAGGACATTTTGTATGTATAACTTGTTTGATATCTTGATTCTGTAGCGGTACACTCAGAGCAATGGACGCAGACCATTCGGCATCTCTGCGTTGATTGTTGGGTTTGACTATGATGGGACACCAAGGCTCTACCAGACTGACCCTTCAGGAACCTACCATGCATGGAAGGTTAGCATATTCACAAGGAAACTCCCCTTTGCCTGTTAATAATAATGTTATTGCTTTACCTACACATTAATGGTTCTCTACTCCTGGCTCTCCTCACCATCCCAAAAACAAGATTGTTCTTCGTGGAGGCAGGACCTTCAGTTTGCCTTCTCCCACAGATTACCTCAGCCATTACTCAGTTATAGCTAAACATTTTTATTTTTATTTTTATTATTTGGGTGTTTGGTGATTTTTGTCTATGCAATGCAGTGTTTAAATTTTTTTTCTTTCTTTGAAGCGATTCTGAAGTGTATCTTAATAGTGTGCCTTGTTTTTTAATCTACTCTGGTATGAATAGGAACTGATCCGATTGAGGTGTATGTAAGCCTCACAATTGGTATCCTTGATAGTACTTACTTGTTTTCCTCACTCCTTTATTAAGGCAAATGCAATTGGCCGCAGTGCTAAGACGGTGAGGGAATTCCTAGAGAAGAACTACACGGACGAAGCCATTGCCACCGACAATGATGCAATCAAGCTGGCAATCAAAGCCTTGCTTGAGGTGAGGTCAAACTCTCACATAGTTTTGTTAAAATGTAAAAAGACCTCTACATCCTATTCCATAGGCAGTTTGGTAATTCATAATGTTTATTTTTGTGCAAACATTTATTTTCAATCAATGTTTACAGGTGGTTCAATCTGGTGGGAAGAACATTGAGCTTGCAGTGATCCGAAGAAACCAACCGCTGAAGGTAGCCTCCTCCGACTTGAGTTTAATGTGCTATTATTTATGGTGTTGTAATTGTGTATATAGACTAAATGTGTTTTTGTTTTGTTGCACCATGTAGTTATTGGAGGCCAAAGAAATTGAGACACTGGTGGCTGAAATTGAAAAAGAGAAGGAAGAGGAGACCGAGAAGAAAAAACAGAAGAAATCTACTTGATGTCGTTACTTAACCAAGTGTTTTCATTTTGTACTTGGTAAAGGCTCCTGTATTGGGTTTACAGGGCCACATGCAGTAAACCTGTCTCAAACTAAGGGCTGAGTCTTCATTTGATCTTGTTTTATACGTTGAACATTCATACATCTCCAGTTGGCATTGTCCTCCATGCATGGTTTAATTTGAAGTTCAGTTCATGGATGGAACTCAAATTATGATTCAGACCTGCATAAAAATCTTTGTAAGAAGAGTATGTTAGATATTTTCACAGTGAATGTTTATGGATATACATACTTAATAAAATAAAGTTGTTTCTGTATTTTATATTACAAACTTGCATTACACTTTCTTTACATTAATTTGTACATTTGCTGGTATGAAAAATTATAAAATAGCGTAGTACCCTCCTTTGCTACCCAAATTGCTCTGACTAAATGCAATTCCCATGGATGTCAGTTTCTGTTGTCTGGACCTTGGTACGTTAAATATAATTTAATTGCAGTGACAATTCAAATGTTGAATTCCAAAACACATCTGGATAAAGCAACAGAAGAAAAAACTATTATTGTTATTAAATTATTCTGTTGAAAATAATTTATTAGCTAAGGATATCATTTTGATTCTCAGGCTGGTGATATTAGACAATAGCTCATATTTTAGTTTAAATCATCACAGAACATTTTAGCAACTACACTGCTTATCAAAAACAAGATTGTTTTAACACTTGAAAATGTATTAACACTTGAGTCACACATCGGATCTTGCTAAATGAAATATTTTAAGATCAAAATCTACAGTACATTGTGTAATTAGTTGAGAACAAAATGACATAATAACAATAAAAAACCAAAATCACCAATCCATTCAGGGCAAGATTCAATCTCACACTGGCTGTTCTAACGTGTACATTTCATCACGGCAACTCTCAATGTGACTCAGTAGTGTGTATGGCCCCACGTGACTGTATGCACTCCCAACAATGTCTGGGCATGTTCCTGCTGCTGCTCACAACAGTGAGCTGCTGGACAGTCTGTGGTACTATTTGGCGGTGTCAGTTGCAACGATGTAAACCACAAGGTTCTCAGTTGGGTTCAGGTCTGGGGAATGTGAGAGCCAGTCAATGGCATCAATGCCTTCGTCATCTAGGAACTGCCAACATACTCTGGCCACAAGGCTGCATTGTCCTGCACCAGGAGGAACCCAGGGCTCACTGCAACAGCAGAAGGTCTGACGATTGGTCTAAGGATTTCATCCCGGTACCTAACAGCAGTCAGCGTGCCGTTGGCTAATACCTAGAGGTCTATGTGACCATACCGAGTTTATGCCTCCACAGACCATCACTGACCCCGTCCCCTGGTATCTCATCCATGCTCTTGAGACTGTACTGAGAGACACAGCAAGCCTTCTTGCAACCGCACGTATGGATGTGCCATCTTGGAGGAGCTGGACTACCTGTGCAACCTGAATGGGCTGGTTTCTGACCCAGTAGGACACTAGCAAAACGCCAAATTAGAGAAGAATCAGTCAGAAAAAATAAGAAGAGAGCAATTGTCTGTGGCCACCACCTGCAAAACCATTCCCTTTTCAGGGGTTGTCTTGCTGTTGCCTCTCTAGTGCACCTGTTTGTGCTTTTATTCGCACCAAAGCAAGTTACATTAATTCCCAATTGCTTATGCTTCCTAAATGGTCAGATCCCTGAAGTTTTATTGACTTGGTGTTATACTGCAATGATTACGTGTAGTGTAGTTATGAGTCAATTTCAGTTTCCAAGACCATCAAATTTTTTTTTACCAGCAGAAGCAGTAGTTAGCTCAGCATCCATAATGGAACCTTTTCATTCCTCAGCATTCTTCAGGAACATCACTACTACAGCAAATGAAGAGCAGCCCAAGACCCTGACTGCTTTTTGTTATGAAGTGCTCACCTCTCACACAGTCATTTAAAACAAATTAGTGATGGACCGAGGGAAGTGTCTTAATGGTGGTCCGGATGCCTCTTCACTCTTTTCTTGCCTCACACCCTCCTTTTATTTCACCCTAAATTCGCTTATCAAGCAACCGCTGCTCTGAATTCTCAGACACAATTATGGCCGGCGGTGTGCTAGGCCTGCTTAATGGGATCCTGGCCTCAGACCCCAGTGGGAAACTTCACTGACTTTAATCTGGAGCCCTTTGAAAAGTTGTGCTGCCGAGGAGCCCCGGGGGGTCCCTGTGACTCTCACCAAAGACATAATGGTGAATGGTAAAGTCCTTCATTTTAGTCATCTCCCCCAGTCAGGATTTCCTAAGTGGCTGTCTTGACTGCCATGGCAAGAGCAACCACGATTTGTCTGCACAATCTGTCTTCTTCATGGGGTTATAGGTGGGTGATGAGTATGAGGAACTTCATTTCAGATTATTTTGAACAAACCCAGTTTCCTAACTGGTATAATGACTAAGGTAGAGCAGATGTCTACTGAGAAAGGATGTGTTTTCCAATTACGGATCCACAAACACGTGTTTTGGTATTGATATCAGTTGTATGTGGAGGCTTTCAGTTGTGTCGGAAGCCATATAAAATTATTATTTTGACAAAGACAGACAACCGAAAAAAAACACTTTCTGATGCTTGCGGTCATGATTGAAAGTGATGCGGAATTAAGAAGCAGCTACAAAATAAGCCTCTTCTTTAACTTTTCCAAGTTCACTAATCCTCTCAGACACAGAGGTTATCTACATCCATCTCATCAATAAACTGAGAGAAGCTTCAGTTTATAAAGTCAAAGTTGGCTGCTGCTTCCAGTTTAGTTTGAACTGCTTGTGGGAAGAGTTTCTCCTTGTTTTTCTCTGCTGGCTGTTGTTGTTGCCCATAATCAGAGCGAGTTACTTTCCCTGGGGGGCAAAGCCCATCTTTCTCATTGCTGGCTGGCTGGATGCTGTTCGTCATTAATGCAGAAAATAATGGCTCAACCAGAGGTCATCTATGGAGGAACGATGCCGGAGGACATGTGCTCTTCAAGCAAGAATGCACAGTGCCCAGGGCTGTAGACTGAGTGCTTTACAGCGTGTGTTTATGTGCAAACACACACACACACAATGTTCATCAGAAACCAATTGACAGCACAGTAAACAGTATAAAATGTATGTGTACATCAGGTTGGGGTCAATTCCATTTAAATTCCTCTCAATTCAAATTGTAAACCCAATTCCTAATGTTGCTCATTGAAGGGAATTGTACAGAATTGGAATGTCAGTGTACTTCCTGAATAGACCAGTAATTGAAAGGAAACTGTCCCCCAACCTGATGCCCACACACACACATACACACGTCAAATCAATGGATTACGTATAGATTACAAACGGAATATGAGATACAGCCACACACACTCACACACAGACTATAACACTCAAGTTGCGTTTGCTCTGAACACAGTATTTATGCATTAGTCAATAGAATGAATGTAGAAACAATAGTTGGCTGTATGAGGAACACATTAGAAACCACCTTGATGATTCTGCAACACATTTGTATAATAATCAATGTAGCTGCCTTCCCGTTGTGCAGATTTCAATTCACGTACAGTGCACATGGTAGAGCAGGCTGGGGATCTACATTTTGTCATTCTAATGTGTTACCCTGTGGCTGTATTTCAAAGCAGGCCCCTCTTGGGATGTTTAAATTTATCAGTGTAGAATGTCCCCGGGTCCAGATAAGATAACTGCTTCAAGGGCAAATACACACACAGAGACAGAGAGACACACACAGACCCTTGGGAGCTAAGGTTATATCAGTCCTCTTGTATATGGAGTGCTTCAGTTTTGCTGAAAACATTAGAGCCATTACCTCTCTTCACCAGCAGGGTGCAGTGTTGCATAAAAGCAGTGCACATCATATCAGTTACTCTTTCATCTCACTTTTGTCCTGAAGACTTACACTATAAGTCTAGTCTAGCTAAGCTGAATCTACTGGCTTCTGACATGTTTTTGTCACTCCACAGTTTAACACACAGCCTCAAACACTCTTAGAACAATTGAATCTATCGAGAGGGAGACGGAGAGAGAGGGAAAGAGAGGGGAGAGTTGGGTTTGCTTAAAGCTGTCAGATGAAAAAACAACAAGGCTCATGTCCTGAAGTCATGGCCAAGCTGTCAGAGTGTGTTGGGTCATGAAAGGCTCTCAACACTGTCCCTTTTCTGTGTGTCACTTGTCGACAGATAAAGGGTGGATAGTGTAAGTCTACACACCTCGGCACGGGTCACATGTTGTGGCCTAACATTTAAATGGAATGTTTTTTTCTTACCATCTACACAGCCCACTGCACATTTAGTAACGTAAAGGAATAATATAGCAAGTGTCAAAATATGTGTATGTCTTTACTCCCCTGAATTAAAACTTGATGGAAACACGTTTGGCAGCTGTTACAGCAGATAATCATTATATATTATCTTCTAACAACTCAGTAGGCCAGTCGATTTGATGATTTATGATGGACAGGCATTTTTAAAACATTGTCTTTGAGATCTGGGTCAATTTGAATCAGGCTTCCCACTGGACAACTCAGGAACACTCTAGTCATTCCAGTGTGTCATGACAATGAGTATAATTATTTCGCTGAAAAATAAGATTGAACTTTTCATTTAACATTGACCACTTTCATGTTTTTTTTGTAATCGTAACACACTCCTCATTTCCTGACAATGACCCAACACGAAGCTGACGCCACAACGCTCAAAGCGGTTGCTTGTTGTTCACCCTCTAGTATTGGCAATTACCATGGTGGCAGCATGAGGATATGAGTTCGCTTGTCACTGACAGGGATTGTGATTTTTAGATCAAAATATGCAGGAAAAGAGTAAAGCTTTTGTAAAAAGAGGAATAGCTGCCTGTGTCAATTTTATTTTGCTACTGGACAGAAGACAACAATATTGCCATAGACACGCAGGAGTATCATTTTAAAACTTTTCTGAATGGTAGGCCTCAGCAAAACCGACACAGTTTGTAAAACCTTTATACATCTGTGAAGTTGCGTAATACAATTCCAAATAATTCACAGCTGCAATGGCTGTTAATGGTGCTCCCACAAGGTAAAAACTCTGAGGTGTGAACACGCGCAATCAATTTGTCTTACTTTTCTATTTCTTACTAACTTTCAGCATTTTCTATAATTCACCTCTAATTTGCGGTGGAGCTTGCATAGATCTGTATGACAGGAAAATGCAATGTAATCCTTTTTTAGATTTTTAGACTGGGCAAGGGGTGTGTTGACTAGATACCATACACACCATTTTCCATGCCCATCGGATCCGCTAGATGTTTTTCCTTCCCTGTAGGGTTGCTGTAATACCAAGCAGAAAAACAATGGGACGTGTGTTAGTGCAGTGAAAGTTTGTACATGCTCAAATTGGGAAATCGTTTTGTTTCACTTGTAGAGTCACTCGTGGCTATATGTCAATTTTGGGGGAAAAGGATTTTGGCAAAAATAACCTGGTATTGGATAAAGTTGATGCTATTGACTTTTAAGACGTGCTCCTTATAGACCAAACACATCGTTTTTTGCCCGAAAAATAAACATTATGGCCATTAAACATTCTGGACTTGAAACCTAAATCAAAAGACTCTATAAATGTTGGTGAAGGATATGGAGAATCTGGGAAGATTCTGTACGACGATCTAACATCCTATTGTTTCATTCAACTATTACAATGTGTTGCTTCGTTTTTAAAATTATTTCTAAGGTTTGTTCATCCTTAGGTACCAACATTTCACAACACTGAATGTACAGCACGTAGGCCAATTATCACACATTGTTTCCCCCATTATAGCCAGAATCAACTTCTCTGTATTTTTCGTAGCATCCATTCATTCATAAGTCTCCATAGTATCTATCTTGGCGTTGTGAACACACCCTCTATCATTGACATACACGGTGGGGTAACAGATACAACAGAATGCCTCGGTCTTTGTGTGTGTTCAATGGCTGTTGGAATATTTTACAGTTCCAACAGTTTAGTATTACCCCTCAAGAGTCGCCTGACACGGGGTTTTGTCTCACTGGAGAAAAATACGAGTGCGTACTCTTCTAATTGAAAGAGGATACAAATACACAAGGGGAGAGAAATGAAGGAGGTGGAGGGAAGGCGGCGAGGAAGAAACAAGAGAAATGGGGTGAGAAACAAAGGGCGAGGCAAAAGGAGCAGACAGGGGCTAAGCAAACAATTCCCAGGGTGCCGCGGGGGCAGGAAGCGGTAGCCCGGGGGGGGTGCTCGGCCTCTCAGGGCTGTGGCAGAAGTCAGTCACACACATCACATGGCATTACACGGGATGGGGTTACAGCAAAATGTCAGCCGACGCATGAGGGGGAACCATCGGCCCATAGCATAATTCGACTGCCCGAGGGGGGGTGCCGTCTCGGATTCCCACGATTCCTCCCTTTCCACCCACACCCTCTTCTCATTGTATTTCTGAATCCATATTCTCCCCTCTCTCCCTTTTACCCTGCTCCATTATTCCATGTTTTCAATTGTGCTACGCGCTCTAGTAGCCAACCATGTAACGTGTGGCTAGTGTGACTCTGTGAGAAACGACAGAGACCCAAGCACCGGTCTCCGTTCCCCATGGACATGTTCCGAGCTATAAAAGGGTCCCTGACCTGACTTGTTGTTATTCAGGACCTGCTGCCTTCTCTAAATGTTCTCCCTTTGACTCTCCTAAAACCTGTGCCACACAAAGCGATGCACATTGCCTGTCGTTCTACTGCTGGTGGGAGATGGTCCGTTCCCTCTTAGGCAGAATGGATGGTTACGTTTAGGGCCTTTAATGAAATAAACAGGATTTGAGCGTTGAAACAAGTGCATTGTGTAGCACGACTGTATATTTTGGAAGCATTGCCATTAAGGTATCACATGAACATTCTAAATATAATGTTGGTCAGAGTGTGTGTGTGTGTGTGTGTGTGTACGTGCGGATATCTGAGTGCCTTTGACAGGGAGGACAAGCCTAAAGGCAGGTCTCAGCCCTTCAGCACCCAAAATGACACATGACTGCTTTGACTTTTGTCAACCCCCAACGCCCCTCCCCCCACGCCCCCTAGCCACACTACAATCTACAGGCAGCCTTGAACATACACCCAGGCTAACACACACACACACACACACACACAAATGGTCAAACTCACTGTATACTGCTTAGATTACATTATCTATGTCCCCCGGATGTGTAGCCTCATTGCCGGATGACATTTGGGCTTGTGCGGTGCTGAGGTTACCTTTGTTCGCCCCCAAGTTAAAGATGCCTGTCTTCAGCATCGCACTCGGGCAAAAAAAGAAAAACAGATGCGATGAGAGGAAGATTTCCGAGAGCCCTTTGATCAGAAGCATCAACAGTCGCGCGCTAACTTGTTAAGCAGTATGTAAATTTGAACTGATACTGAATAAAGTTGCCAGAATAGCATGAATCCATTGTGCTGCGATGATCAAAATGAAAGAGGGCTTCATGTGCTGGAGGGCAAGAAAGTCACAGACATTAGTTTTTTTCTTCCGTTTTCCTTACAAAGAGTGTGGGCTGATGGGAGGCTGAGAGGAGAGGGTGGGGGGGAGGGAGGGAGGGAAGGAGGGAAATGAAAGATATGGGGAAAGCCTGGAAGGATCTCAATCTAAATTAGCCGAATGGAAGGAAAGAGTCTGCTGAGTGAGATGTATAATTAAAATCAGGGTTGTACGGCTGTGATGGAAAAATCTGCATTCATTCATTCACTGTCTGACTAGGTGAATTCTCCAATTACAACTGGGACCTTCTATAGATGTTTCAAAGCCAAAGGTATGAGCTTGAACTATTGAAAAGATTGTGGCACTGCCGCTGGAATGAATCTCAACAAATCATTTCACCTGCGGTAATCAATTTTTTGGCTGCAATTTGTATCTATTTTTTTTTCCTAACGCAACTCCACCGCCCCACCGCCCCATCGCCCGCTAACCCCTCTGCTCCTCCCACCTCCTTCCTTTCTCTTTCTCTCTGTCCTACACTCTGCGTGATGAATAGTCGCTGTCACCGAGACTCTTGTAGCCTGTCAGTACAAACAGTCACTGAAAGTATCATCTTCACAGGAAAGACTTCAGTGTGTCTGTGGTGAGATCATTAGCTGGCCTCGTACTCACTACCCCTCCACTCACACCTGTCCATGGGGGACGATGTGTCCTGCCACTGAAGCAGAAAGGTACAAATGTGACCTCACAAGCAGAACATATATCTTGTGTCTGACTTCAGTAGTGCAGACGGTGTAGGAGTCTAGTGAGAGGGCTTTAGGTGGCATTGTTCAACCCAAAAGCTAAAATAGAGGATTGTATGAACTTATTGAACTTGAACTTATTGAAAGTGCTTTGAACTTCATGCCTCCTTATTTAGGCCCCCACATGTATTGGTCCACTTGATTTCTTTGATCTGTAGGGTTAGAATATTTTTTTGACCACAATGCTTTTCCCTATCAAGCAGGATCAGCCCTGTAATCACAATACATAATGGTCCAACTGACACAAAGATGTCCCGCAAAGCCTCTCTCTCTCTCTCTCCCTGTATCTTTTTCTCTCCCTATTTTTCTCCCCCTTTCCCACTCTGCCTCTCTCTCTCCCTCTCTTCCTTTCTCCTTCTCGTTGTCTCTCCCACTCTCTCCTTCTCTCCATAACCTCTGTCTTCCTTTGTCTCACTTTCTCTCGATCTCTCTATCTTTCTCTCCCCCTCACACTGCACAGATCTTGTCCTGTCCTCTATGTCTCTCTACACAAAGGAGGAGTGTGTGTAGCCCCTGGCGCCTCCCCAGCTGAGAGCCACCTCTCTCCAGAAGACAAGGAGAAGAGAGGCAAGCAGGCAGGCGGCGGGAGGAGAAGCTGGCAGGGCTAAGAACTGATCCTGGCAGATAAAGGAGATAGGAAACAATATCTAAGCCAATAGACTACCACCTCTGTCCTGTGTGTGTCCCAACATGACTTAATAATGTTACGTCATACACTCTCCCTTTTAGCTGTACTAGTGATACTAGTAATGATAGTAGTAAATGGTTCTGTTAACTGAAAAAACCTGGTTGACTTATCAACACTGTGTCCAGGGCTTCTATATATCAACAGTGTCCAGGCGTTCTATATATCAACAGTGTCCAGGGCTTCTATATATCAACAGTGTCCAGGCGTTCTATATATCAACAGTGTCCAGGGCTTCTATATATCAACAGTGTCCAGGTGTTCTATAAATCAACACTGTGTCCAAGGGTTTTATAAATCAACAGTGTGTCCAGGGGTTGTATATATCAACACTCTGTCTAGGGTTTCTATATATCAACAGTGTGTCAAGGGGTTCTATATATCAACACTGTGTCCAGGGGCTCTATAAATCGACTCCGTGTCCATCGATTCTATATATCAACACTGTGTCCAGGGGCTCTATAAATCGACTCCGTGTCCAGAGATTCTATATATCAACCGTGTCCAGAGCTTCTGTATATCAACAGTGTCCAGGCATTCTATACATCAACACTGTGTCCAGGGGTTCTATATATCAACAGTGTCCTGGCGTTCTGTAAATCAACACTGTGTCCAAGGGTTATATAAATCAACAGTGTTTCCAGGGGCTCTATAAATCGACTCCGTGTCCAGAGATTCTATATATCAACAGTGTCCAGGGGTTCTATATATCAACACTGTGTCCAGGGTTTCTGTATACGGTAGCTCATGAATTCATGTCAAACCCCATTCCATAACCTCCATAAAGCAGTGGAGATGTTGAGATTGCATCCTGCATGTCTGACATCTGATTTGTAGGTGACTTAGCAGTAATGCAATTTATCAACAACCCTGTTTAAAACTCAACACAACTCCCAGCTATGAGAGGACTGTGCGCCCTTCATTAAGGCTTCACGTTTTTTCCTGGTTTCAGGGTGGCCCTCGATTGGCTCTCAGGTCAGTGGGACAGTGTGTGTTCATGCTTTGTCGTGACAATCGGTCATGTCACTACAATAGATTGGCCTACAGCCAAACGCACCACAGACTTGTGTGTATATTTAATTGTGTTTATATTTGTGTTATTTGTTGTTAAGTGACAATAAGAAGGAAGATTAGGCCACCCAGTCATGCTCCATGCTCCACAGTCCGGGGCACCACAGACTGGAACAGTGGTTAGATAGGAGATGGGCAAACAGTCCTGGTGGCTCAACCAGGCCAAGAGGGGACATGGGAGGCCACAGCTGGGGACCACGAGGGGCCCCAGGCCTCAGGTCAGCCAGTTGATCTGAATGGTGTGCTGGGTGATGGATGGAGGAATATGGGTGGGTAAAACAGAAAAGAAGCTTAGTACGCCTATCCAACTAACTGACCGGTGTTTTTCACACGTCCATCAGGTAGGGTATGTGCGCGGGTTTCCGGGAGTGTGTAAGGGCAGCAGTAGTATTTTGTCCTCAGAAAGCCCTAGTGCGGAATCGGGGTTTGAGCGAGAGTAGAGTGCTTACTTTACTCTCACTCTCGTGCTGCTGGAGGCTATGGCTACACTAATGCAATGCCGGGGATCTTTGAAGTTGTGACTTTATGAGACAAAACGTAATATCCTTCCTTTTGTTCATTATCAGGACTGACTTCCAACTGAGCGGAGAACATGCTGTGCTAATTATTCCATTTATGAGTCTTCTCTAAAGTGCGTAGTGGATTTCAGTCGGCCGTTCGCAGGTGAAACAGTGAGGGAGCGCATAGATTGAGACATCTGTTATGTTTTTTGACATTTTATTTGTGTGCCTGGCTGTACATGTAAACATGTCTATACAGGGCACAGTCTCAAAAGAGGCCCGGTCTGTTTTCCCGGTTGAAATAAATAAATAAAATCTGTACCTGCCCCGGCTGTGACCCCCGACTGACCAACAGGAAGCTGCCCTCAGATGTACAGTCTGGGATTTGAGGTTCCGGCTTTCCACGTGAAGCTGTGTATGGATTGTGTTGCATTTACTGGTCTTTATATGTATAACTGGTAATTCTTTAAGGTATGCTTTAATGACGAAAATGTTATGTTTTTCCATCCAAGACTCCGAGTTCCATTTGCATTTTGTTGAAGTGACTAGAAGAGAGCACTCATCGCTTTTTCTGTAAAGGCTTTGATAAAGTTTTTTTAAATGTATGTTCTGTTACAATATGTGGCTCGTATAAACAAAAAAAACTGATCTTAAAAAAATCTAATGCTGTTTGAATGCAGGAGTATGTTTTTTGGATTGTTCATTTGCAAAATGATTTGATGCGTGCTTGGTTTGTGTAGAGACAACAATCACGGTGTGAGGTCTGGCAGTGTGAGACTAGGTTTGTGTAACTGAATCATCCAAAACCACTCACAGTGAGAGAGGATCTTGCAAATATTTATTCTAAAGCCTTTTAAGATCAAACCACTTTTCTGCTCATTACAGTTCAACCTCACATGTTAAGTTTAAGTAGAGCATATATAAATGCTCAGGCCCTGAGCGAGTGGAAGTCAACCAATTTCAACATGTGACATAATGGGATTTCCATCTTCATTACAAATAGGGCTTGGCATAACATGAAAGAAATGGCTATAACATTGCACCTTCAGAATAGTTAAATGTATGCATGTTAAATGTAACTTACACATACTACAACCTGAATGGGCCCAATCAATGGAGAATAAGGATCCTCACATAGAGGAACCTGCCAGTGCGTAGAATAATTAAAACAAACAGGTAAACGTGCCGTCCCCACTAATAATGTAGCACCCCCTTTTGGGCAATTGAGATACTGCGTGATTATCATATTTTTGTTCTAACAGTACTATAAAGATCACTTGGGCCAAATATAATTTTGTAAATACACGATTCACTACACTTTGTAAATATCTGGCCAGTGAGACCCAAGATACTGATTTGGTTAGCTCGACTGAAATCCCAGAGCATGTGTGCCAAATGTTATCAATGTCAAACAGATGAAGAGATATAAACAAGTGCCCATTATAGTGCAACTCTGTAGTCAATATAAATGGCACGTGTTGTCTTGAAAGTTTTTATATTGTCTAGGCAATTGTTTTGAGTGTCGAATATTTATTGAATAATTTACATGTTATTGTGTGTTCTCATCTAGACAATATGCTGAGACACCTTTGTTCATAGATGCCACACAGTTTTTTAAACTGATCATTAAAAATCGCAGCAAAACTGTCATGGCTTTATCGGAGCATCCAAGTTGGCTCCTATCTATTCAATTCAATACAATGTGTTTACGGAGCAAGGGGAATGACCTTATACATTGTAATTCAATCATTATAAGATTACCATCAGGCCATCTGAGATACTGTGTGTGACGTCCATGCAAATCAGCCGTCTTTGATGTTGCTTTTTACAGCGCCACCACCTGGCAAATCAGCATCATTTAGTGCTTGCCAGAACTTTTGGAACTTGTCTCCGAGCTCGTGGTGTCTGAGATATCGGGTGTGTTGTCAGATATCGTGCGAAGTAAATGTGCTCCTCCCTAATTTCATGGGAGAGAAGTGGAGAAGTGATGTGGGAGAAACCGAACCAGCCCTTCTCCCTTTCTCTGCCCCTCCCTCCCCTCTCGCTTTGTTTGTGCTCATTTCATTCTGTGTGCGGCAGCCACCTGGCAGCCTGGTCAAGGGTCACCCCACCATCACACACCGTTCCCCCCCCGCGCGCCGCCTGGGGGAGGAACACACCAGGCCCGAGGCAAGGGCAAGTCCAAACCGCTCACTCAAGATGGCTGCCACCAACCACCTCCAACCATACGTACAGGACAGAAATGCCGATGAGAGGATTTTAAAAGAGATGTGAATGGCTAGACGTGTCAATAGCGACTCTTTCTTTCCTCCATCCGATTGTATGTCTCCAGAAGTGATATCCTGTCACAAGCAAGGTATATTTCTATTAACAGACATGTTACAATAAAGGAGCTACTCATTTGTTCCCCCGTAGTGTAAGTGTTCATTTTGTGAGTCTGATACTAACCCTGGCTAGGAGCTAGTGCTGGATTTTTTTTTTTTTTTGCTGTAAATGGAAAAGGCCTGGGGGCTTTTCAATTTCTGGGCCCAGACGTTCCCTTCATGGTGTCAGAGCCCTTGTGTTCACAGAGTTCATGTTTTGCTGCAGGGCTTTTTTTTATTTTGTTTTATCTCATAGCTTAGACTAGCAGGGCTTCAACTCCCAGAGGACCCACTGCGTAGCAACCGCAGAGATCAACAAAGTTAGTTTGTTTACGTTGGCTGTGTCCGCATGTTGTCGACTTATACATTTCTCCCAGTCTCCCACTTCCTGCCTCTCCTTGCCCAAGGGGAGCGGAGACCTCTAATTGGATCGTGTCCTAATTGAGCCTAATACTGGAGCTAACCGGAGCTAGGCCCCACGGCTAATGAAGAGAGCGAGTGAATCAAAACTAAGCACAAAAACTTTGACTTGAGTAGTGTTTGTGTGTGTGCGTGCACATGTTAATATTTTCCAGAGAATCTACAAAATCTTGTTTATGGGACAGTTGCAGGAAATTGCATCCAAATATTGCTGTTAAAACTATTGTGAAAACTATTTAAGTGTACGGACTCAATTCTGACATGATTTTAGCTGTAAATGGAGGAATATATAAATTAATCTAATGGCTTTTTGTTATACTTGTTGCAATTTAATCAACTCAAAGTTCAGTCAAAATCACAACAACATTTTATTGATTTATTTTATTTCGAACAGCCATGACAACTATTGTTTTAGTTCCAATAGTTGGTAATAGGTCACATTCACATGCTAGGAATCTTTTATTCAACTTTCTTCTTCTTTGTTTGTGGCATTTCAAGTGATGTTGCTACATTCTTCAATTTATTGCCGACCATAGTGTTGCTTGGTGACGTTATGGTGTGGATGATATTTGGTTTTGGTGGATAACATGTCTTCTCTGTTTGGACAATAAAATTATCTTGCTGGAAAACTTGCATGCATGAATTTCACTTTTACATCTATGATTTCATCATCCAAAGCAATTCAGATCCTATGCTCATCGTTATAATATCTAACTTCAAAATCAGATGCTTACACATACACCATTCATCAATGGGGTTCGAAAGTACAAAGTCAAACTAAACGTCATATTCTGTGTCGTGGAAAAGTCTTAGCATCTTAGAGGCTTTTCAATTGCATGAAAATGTATAATGACTGTGAATCTTTAATTGAATTCTTGGGGAAAAGTTTCCATATATTTCTCTGTAAAAAAATATGTTGATACCAGACTACACTTATTCATAGACCTTACTGAGATGAGTCTTTAGTAGACACTTAAAGGTTGAGAGTCTGTGTCCCTAACCTTAATCTAACAGATCAGACAATCAGACAAAACCTGGTTCTCCTTGGAGCAGGTTTGACTCCTGTGTCTTGAAATCCTACTGCCTTGCCTCTTTTGGATATATTTGCATCCTTTAATTATTTACACAGATTTTATGCCTGGTTTAGATGCTATTTATTGTAAATATCAGTTTGTATCTGTGATTGATCCTCAGACAACTGAAGGCTGCATTTTGCTGTACCTCAAGGTTTCCGATTTCAGATCACTTTCGTTTTCTCTATTAAAATTTTTTTTTTTCAATATTAAAACTAACCCCAGAAAATAACAGCCTTCAGTTATTGAGCAATGATGTTGATTTCATTTCCTGTGAAAAACGGACTCAGTGTTAACGTTTAAGTCTTTACTGAAGAATCATCTCATCAACAGAACATATGATGGAGTGTAGCTTTGGCTGAAGGTGTAGGTGAAGGTCCAGACACTGGATTGACAAAACACACTTACTGTTACTACACTCTTAGCCCCCTCTCTGGTCCCCGATGCAGTCCATAAGATGGTGTTCCCCGATGCAGTCCATAAGATGGTGTTCCCCGATGCAGTCCATAAGATGGTGTTCCCCGATGCAGTCCATAAGATGGTGTTCCCCGTTGCAATCCATTTGATGGTGTTCCCCGATGCACTCCATAAGATGGTGTTCCCCGATGCAATCCATTTGATGGTGTTCCCTGATGCACTCCATAAGATGGTGTTCCCCGATGCAATCCATGAGATGGTGTTCCCCGATGCAGTCCATAAGATGGTGTTCCCCGATGCAGTCCATTAGATGATGCACAACAGGCTTGTCCGGCTTTTTGCCACGTTTGGGGAGAGTGCGTTAAGTAAGTGATGAGATGTTTCTGACAGGATTTGCACACACTGGGGCTTGGGCCTTGTCTCAAGGTGGTTGATTTTTTTATTGTGTCCCTTTGTTCCCCACCACTCTCCACCTTGTGTCAGTATCTACAGCAATCATACCCCTCCACCTTGTGTCAGTATCTACAGTGATCCTACCTCTCCACCTTGTGTCAGTATCTACAGTGATCTCCACTGTATTTGGACAGGGAATCACTGTCCTATAAGTCATTGGCAGATGGACAAGGACAGAATAACAATGTACAAGGATGAATTATTTCAGGGCACTTTTGCCTTCAGTCTTGTCTTCAGCATGTCAAAGTGATGCTCATTTGGATTCCGACATTTTGGTATTTGGGGCCAATTTGCCACTGCAGGACAAAATGCTCTCTGATGAGTATATAGATGCAATTAATTGCATCTGTTCAGAGAAAATGTTTTGGTACACATCAAAATCCATCCAGCTGCTGCCGTCATAATTTATATGATCGATGATGACAAGTGAGCCATTTTCCAGTAGCATCCAAACAAGCCCAAACCGTAACACCCGCCCCACTTTTACAGATTTTGTGGTATGCAAGTTCAATTTTTCATACTTACCTCGAGTGTCATCACTCAAGTACATGCTCATCCTTCTCTTATTCATGATTCAATTTGACATGTATTTATTTGAGAAGAAAGTCCACTTGAATACATTCTTTTGACAAATAGCCAATCAATTGTTACAGATTCTTCACTGCACCCCTGGTTTGTTGTTCTTAAAGCACCCAGTTTGGAAACCACTGCTGTACATCTATGTGGACTAAAATGGAGGCTGTACCTATTTTGTATAATTCCTTGATAAAGTTCCACACATTTGACTGTCATAAATAATGGCGGCAGGTGTCAACAGGAAAAGTTGAATGAAATAATCAATGAACAGTTAGACTTTCATTTCCACTACTGACTGGTCCAAACTATTTGTAGAAATGTTGCCACTCTTATTTGCTTCTGTGAGCTTTAACAGGATTTTTAGTGTAGGGTTGAAAGTACAAATAATTCACCATTGTTTACATGCTAAGAAGCTTCTGTCACACATTGTTTTTAATGACACTAGCAATTTTATAACATTTCTGTTTCTTTTGTTTTTTGGCAGATTGAAGTGCCTACCTCTGCCTTCAAGAGGCTCCATTATTTGATTTGAGTCATAACATCACTTTTAACCAGATAAGTATTCAAAGAACACATTATATTTTACATCAAAGAACTAAGAGCCATTAGAGTTAATCTTCTTGCTTAGTTACAGAAAAACACAATGGCTTGTGGATTCGATCGAGCAATGTTTTTGTTTACTGAACAACTTCAAAAGTATTCACACTTTTTTGATATTTTATTGTGTTACAATATAAAGTGAAAATGTATTAAATTAGGCGACTAACATAATAAGTACACAGTGTGAAAAATAAATCTGCTAATTGTTCCAAATTAATTGCAAATATATAACAGACAATAATTGATTGCAGTCCATGTTTCTGGGCATTAAGGTGTTTGACATTACTTTAGGGTCAATACATCAGTTTATTGAAAATCCCACAGTGCATTAGTACAATTTGTAAAACAAACGACATCATGTAGATAAAGTAACATCCAGAATAGGTTTCTTAAAAATACCAATGGGGCATGGATTCTTTTTTAACATTTTCAAAGCACAGAATACCCCCCAGAGCACATTATATAAGAAACTGAAAGAATATAGCACAAATGTGCTTTACAATCCACTCCATAAAGCATGGTGGTGGCAGCACCATGCTGTGGGATCCTTTTCTATTTCAGTGCCCGGAAAGCTTGTAAAGATAGAAGGCAAAATGGTTGAGGCAAAGCAAAGAGAAATCCTGAAAGAAACCCTGCAAAACTTTGTAAAAGGGTAAGAGGGGTGAATCATTGTCCAAGTCTGTATATTATTCTTATATACAAGTTCTGTGAGTACAATTACAGTGAATTCCAAATAAGGGGACTGGCAAACATTGCGTTGAACACTGTAGATTAAAGCAACATTTGGGAAAGACATTCTGGATAATTGTTTGTAAAATCGGCATACTGTTTTTTAAGGTTGCACAGAATGAATCTACTGAATGCAATCCTGACCAAATGAGCCAGTTAGGGACAATTAGGAGCATTTAGTGACTATAACTTTAATTAGAAAAATATGCAAAGAAAATTGTAGAGAAATAAGTAATCAGATTAACAGGGAATAGGTTACAACAGATCAAGGAGTCACAGATTACCGGTTTTCAAAATAACTACTGGTTGCATAGACTCAGATAAATGAGTTAGAGAATAGACATTGTCAGAATAACTGCTTTGAGTGTGCTAGTGGTCTTGTAGCCTGCGCCAGAGTCATTTGGCCAGCACATAATATAAATGTGCAATCAAATGTATAGAAGCCATGCAAGTTGCCTGAGGGATCTGTTCTATTGGGGACATAATGTTGAGTTATGTTGTGACGGTTGGAGTTAATATGTGCATATCATGTGGATTTTTGCTGCTAATTTCTCCTTCTCTTTTGAGGCATATCAGGTATGACAAATCCTCCCATGTATATAGCAACTGGTAAATATATACTGAACAACACATATACACATACACACAAACACACACTGAGCATTGAGGATTGATAGCAGAGCAGTAATGGGTGTAGTGAAGCCAGATTTAGACAATGTATATAGTATTACATATATAGTATGTATATAGTATAACAGTTACATTTCTTGTCATCCTATTTATTCATAGACAATTTGGTCCTATTATAATTTACTGTTTTAACAAAATGTTTTATTTTGCCAAATGACAATGGGTTTGGGAGGGACGCATATCCCGGTAAATCTCTGTATCCCAGATCCCGCTTTTAAACCTGTGTGTGTGCGTGCGTGTGCATTCTTCATACCGTGACATATCTTTAACATATCAAAGACCATATATTGTTCACTCATGGTGGTGAAAGTATTGTCCTGGCTTCTATCTAATCCAGGTTTTTAAATAGAGGGATTGGGTGTGAATCCTATTTCACTGGTCTGAACACATTCTTTTCAGGAGATAGTTTGTCTTCAGGGGTACAAACCTATATTATCAACAAAGAGTACATGTTTCTTTTTATAAAATGCAGTTGAAAAAGTACTTCTTAGCAACAGATGGGTAATTTGTTTTTGCCCTCCCCTCCCTCTCACTCACAAAAGGCCAATCGGATGGATATAAAATGACACAAACAGAACAGATGCTGCAGTTTGGTTGGCTGCAGATGCAACAGAGGAATGGAAATGGAGCGCTACGTTTCTTTTCTACCCGAGGGCTCAAAGAAGAAATGACTACTGTCGCCCCTCCAGCGAGGATCTGGAAAACAGAGCTGCGTTGGTCTTTGACTAACTATATTAAAGCAAAATTGTCACTTTCAGGTTTGGAAATTAAGATGTGTTTTACTGCATGCTTAAACACACACAATGGCCTCACATCAGCGACCACCACAATGTTCCATTTGAAGCCTCTCTCTTTATATACCTGTTTGGTCCTTGCTGATTGGCTGTTATTTAGTGTGTATTTACAGAGGACATCCTGGATGGCAATAACCACTTTGGTGATGAACTAATGTCTATTCACTGCAGTCTTCCTGTGACCCAACATGTCTCTATACGAAAGCCTTTTGTAGTCGGAGTCATAAAGAAGTGAGAATTCCTAATATACACATGAGTCAGATACTATATTAGAGGGACATTCAAGAGGGAGTTATGTCATTAAATTGTATAATTTTGAGCTTATTTTTTTGTTTTTTGAGGAGGAGGACTAGCTAAAGGGTCAGGCCCAATCATTCTAAAATATCCCAGAAAAGTATAAAATTGTTGAAAATCCAAAACATGACTAAAGAGTTTGCTACAATTTCTTGCTGGTATACTAACAGTTTTAATTCTATCTTGCTAACAGGATGAGCAATAGCGGTTAACATGGCCGATTGTCAGGCCCTGTCACATCAGGCCCTGCCACAACCCTGTGTGACAGAGCCTTGTCAATTAAAGGCATTGTTCTTATGTACCTTTATTGCATATAATATGTATTCATCGCATGCCACTGTAAATTTGAAGCTTTTAAGGCTTATAGACAAAATTGTGTTTACTCCTGTCTGTGTTTGTGGTATTCAAGTTCCTAGTTGTTGTATCTGGGCATGCAATTGTTAAATTATTTGTTAAACGCTTTGTTTAATAACATATGTTTTATACTGACATATTTGAAATGAGTTTATTACATTAATAAGATGTCAGTTGTCAGTCATATTATTATAAGTCCTTGACTGAACTTTAAAATATTAGTGTAATATTACATCATACTAATTTAACATAGAAATGCTTACAAAAACATAATTAAAGAAGACAAAACATTACTTTTCCTGCATCAACAAAATACATAATGTCAGTCCTGTAACACAGTGGTCAGTCCTGTCACACCATGGTCATTCCCGTCACACCATGGTCAGTTTTGTTGCACCATGGTCAGTCCTGTCACACCATGGTCAGTCCTGTCACACCATGGACATTCCTGTCACACCATGGCCAGTCCTATTACACCATGGTCAGTCCTGTCACATCATGGTCAGTCCTGTCACAACACCATGGTCAGTCCTGTCACACCAGAGTCAGTCCCATCACACCATGTTCAGTCCGGTCAAACCATGGTCAGTCCTGTCACAACACCGTCAGTCCTGTTGCACCATGGTCAATAAAGTCACACCATGGTCAGTCCCATCACACCATGGTCAGTCCCCTCACACCATGGTCAGTCCTGTCATACCATGGCAGTCCTGTCACACCATGGTCAGTCCTATCACACTGTGGTCAGTCTTGGTACACAGGACTTTATGATATAAAAATGGACTGTCTGAGAAAATATAGATGAACTAATCTCTTAACTGTGTTAATGAAGGTAGGGGTGTATATCCACCAAAACGTTTATGTAAAAATCTTCTATGTAAAGTATTTTAATTCTTTTTTACAACTATATGAGTGCCTGATGGTTATTTTGTTCTTACCATTTATACGGTTGACCAGAAAATTGCTTATAATTCTAATAGGAATCACAAAACCATGTAAGATACAATCAGGGACATTAGGTCAATACAACAATGCTGTTCATTTCAAAACACTTTTATTAGGAAACCAGATCATGCACACATTTCTCTGCAACAGAGCCTGACATTTTAAAGGTAAAAAAAGGCATTTTATTCAAGCATTAAAAACATGCTGAGATGGCATGATATGTGTTTCTCATAGTTTAACATGTACTTCATATGAAAAATAAACAAAAATTCC
>JACXGK010000063.1:100169-117227 GCA_016801125.1 Novumbra hubbsi
GGGGGGGGGGGGGGGGGGGGGGGGGGGGGGCTTGAACAATCACAAATGTCCTTGATATATCATTAACTTATCAAATGTTCTGTCTCTTCTTATGGCCAAAAAGTCTCCTGTAGCCCCAGCTCTCCGTCTATGTGGTTCTTCCTCAAGTAAAAAAAAATACAACAACAAAGAAAGTAAACAAAAAGTGAATACACAGAGTCTAAAGAGCTCCGCCGCACACGTCAAGCGCTTGGCTGCCAAAAAAAAAGAAGGGAAAAAAAGTCTAGCACCCCCTGGATTCTGGGAGGTCTGCAGTCTAGTCCAGCTGTTCCTGTTTTATCCTGTTTGAGTTAGGCCCTCCTCGCTGGCCTGGCCTCCTCAGTTCCCTCCTCAGGACGTACTCACTGAACTGGGATGAGTCCACGCCCCCACCGCAGGACCCGGCGATCTCGAAGCCGCGCTGCTGCAGACGCTCCAACACCTGGTGGACACGAGGAGAGACGAGTGTTGAGGGGACATTATTACACGAGGAGAGACGAGTGTTGAGGGGACATTATTACACGAGGAGAGACGAGTGTTGAGGGGACATTATTACGTGTAACACACAGAGCTTTCCTAATGATAGTGAAGAGATTCATACGCGACAATCACTTAGTCAACGGTGGGATCTCTCTTCACAAACACTCACCATTGTCTAAAACAAGGGAAGGGGAGTGGCCGAAACACGGAGGAACGAGGGGGGGGGCCAAACATCCCGTTTTACCACAAACCAAGAGCCTCTCACTCTTATTCCCTGACTTCATATTGTTTGTAAGTACATGCATTTCCATATGTGCGTGTATGAGCGTATTTGTCTCTGTAGATTTGTTCCCAAACTTACAGCCTTGCAGACATCTACAGACATGTCCAGAGGGCAGCAGGATCACATTCCATCAAAGAGGCCCCAGGGAGCCGTAGCCCCCCCCCCCTCCCCCACTCTCTCTCTGCCACTTGGCCCTGCATTGTGGGCTGCTCAGACTCCCCCCCCCGTTTCCACCCCTCCCCTCTCGTCCCCAGCCCCGAGCCAAAGCCCCCGCCCGATCTACAAATGTCTCCCCACTGCTGGCAGTCTCAGCGTGCCCCCTGCTCCCCCCACCCAGCCTCCATTAGGCCCAGATACAGCACCCACCGCCGGCGTACTTTAATAACCAAACAGGATTAGAGGCTCTGCCTCAGGACAACTTGCCAGGGAGCGGATTGGAGCTCTCTCCCTCTCTCCTTCCCCCTTTTCTCTCTTTCTCCACTGCATACACTTGAGAGCGGTTTTGTGTAAGTGTGTGTGTGTGTGTATGCTCGCATGCATGCAAGAAAGAAAGGCTTCCTGCAATACACAGAGCAGGGAGAAACATTGTCCAACATTTTTTTATAATAACATTCCGTGCTTTCATTTATTGATGCATCTCCAACTGAGGCAATGGTTTCATCAGAACTGGAGAACATATGGAGAACATTTCGAACTAGCCTACCGAACAACATCCATATATCTGTCCATCTCAAAGTCCCCTCAAAGAGAAGAAGTGACATGCACGTGCGTGTGTGTGTGCGCGCGTGTGTGTGTGTGCGCGCGTGTGCACACAAGCCCTCTTCCTTACCTGGACAGAGTTGAGGTGGCAGTATCCGTTGAGGGGGAAGCGGATGACGTGTGTGGAGTCGTGGTTCCAGCCGGCGTTGACGGAGTTGCACATGACGTCCCCGATCTCCGGGAAGACGTCCTCGATGAGGGCCTTGTCGCCGCTCAGGGTGATCCTCTCGCCGAGGTCGGGCGCCACGCGGACCACCAGGCACTCGCAGGGGCGCGACACCCAGGCCAGGTCGCGGTCCTGGCGCCAGCGCTCCAGCTCGGACAGCATGGGCTGCAGCTGGAAGTACCGGGCCTCCTCGTACAGCAGGCTGTAGTCCTGCGGCACGGGACACGGGGAGGGGGGTCAGGCGGGACGCGTGGGGAGAGGCATCACCGTCATCGGTGCGGTTAAGTGCGGAGGAGTTCTCCTCGACTTCGATATTCTGCCGGATGACTATTTCGCGTGGTCAAGACTAGTCGAGTACATCTACTGGAGATCCGGCCAAAGACTGTCATCGCTGGGATCTAAGGGGCGTGGTCATTTTGGCACGTGGGGATTTTGGAATTCAAAAAAGGCCTCAAATATTGGTTTTGGAACTGGACATCTTCCTCAAAAGCAAGTTGTCGGCCGGAAAGAGGGCATGACTTTGGAAACGTAATGGTCCGTTTTAAATTCTGCATAGGTTTCATCTTAGATGTGAACGACCGGCCAAGAAGGACTTGTGGGGAGTGTCATATGGAGACGTCTAAGTGTTTGTCAGGATGAATTTGGCCACGGTCTAAACTTGGGCCAGTCTTTTGTCTTTGCGCATTTTAACTGGCATATTTTCCCCCTGATTGAGTCACACTGTGTGTGGACAGTCCATCAGATAATGTGATTATTTGTTTTCTCTCAGGGCAAATTTGTAATTAAGGGCTAAATGACACATAAAAAGCAAGCAAATGGAATGCAAATGTGTCACATACAGTGAGGATCAGAAGCCCTCTTCCTCAACATACTTATTTTCTGTGAACACCATCCCAAACACAGTGATGAGAGTCATGCCATCCCAAACACAGTGATGAGAGTCATGCCATCCCAAACACAGAGATGAGAGTCATGCCATCCCAAACACAGTGATGAGAGTCATGCCATCCCAAACACAGTGATGAGAGTCATGCCCTCCCAAACACAGTGATGAGAGGCATGCCCTCCCAAACACAGTGATGAGAGTCATGCCATCCCAAACACAGTGATGAGAGTCATGCCATCCCAAACACAGTGATGAGAGTCATGCCACCCAAACACAGGGAAAATCGACTCCCAAACAAAGTGGTTTAGTGGTTTTGAAAATACCACTTCAGAGCCAAAACAAGTCCCTGACTATTGCACACAGTCACATCTGGGTACTCTCCCTTTGGAGTGTCTGACACAGCTAGATGTTTCTTAAATGGCAGGAAGCTAAAGCTGTTTGGCTGGAACTCTAATTGCTAGGAAAATAGCACTGCACAGCTTCCAGAAAACATTGCTTTCAAACTAGGAATTATCTAGCTTATTGAGGTAAAATGGTAATTCTGTTCATAGATCATGCATGTATGAACTACACATTGACACATCCAACCCAACGATGGAGGTATACTGCCAAAGATCCAACAAGTCTCTAAAAGATTACATACAACATGTACATACAAGAAAACATACAATATTAACTCACTACAAGTTTCAAAGCATTGCACTTTGCCCCGCACACATTTCTATAGGAAGACCGAGTACTAAGGTTTTTTGTTGACCGCCGATAGATAGATTTCTGATAGATGATAAGACACTGCAATGATAAGACACTGCAATGATAAGACACTGCAATGATAAGACACTGCAATGATAAGACACGGCAATGATAAGACACTGCAATGATAAGACACAGCAATGATAAGTCACTGCAATGATAAGACACTGCAATGATAAGACACGGTAATGATAAGACACAGCAATGATAAGTCACTGCAATGATAAGACACTGCAATGATAAGACACGGCAATGATAAGACACTGCAATGATAAGACACGGCAATGATGAGACACTGCAATGATAAGACACGGCAATGATAAGACACTGCAATGATAAGACACGGCAATGATGAGACACTGCAATGATAAGACACGGCAATGATAAGACACTGCAATGATAAGACACAGCAATGATAATACACTGCAATGACAGGCCCCTTCAATGACAGGACTCTGCAATTACAGGACAAACAGAAGATTTAAACAAACAGAGACTCACTTTGAAATCATCTGGAATGAGGAGCTTGGAGGTCCTGAGGAAGTTGAGGATGTAGCGGAACATGTGTCCATCCCTGTCAATGAAGTAGTGCTGCTTCAGACTGTCTAAAACTATGGGCTCTGTGCCATCAAAGAGACGCCCGATTCTAGAGGGGAAGACAGAGAGAGCGTTAACATGACCTGGAACAAAATGCTTGAAGACATTCTTTATTACCTGCCTTGCCCGACAAAGACATTCCAGCCAAGATGCGTATTACATCAATGGAAGATGAAGATGTACACATTTTCTGTTATAAGGACAATGAAACTGCTACTAATCTTGAGTTAAGCTGCTGAGCTGCACAGTGAAGTTGACTGCACACCTGGTGTGTTTTGGCGCATAGGAAAAGATCCCCTAATACAGCTACAGTACAGCAACTAAGCTATGACTCACTGGATGTGGGTGAGCTCAGGAGTGTTTGATTTCTTTCACACCTTTGTTGAGTGATGCACACATTACTCCATGTTCCATGTACACAGAGAGAGAGAGATAGAGAGAGAGAAATACTAAAAGAAAATGAAGTGGCTAGATGAGACGCGAGAGCTGTGCTGTGGTCTGATGGAGGGGTCAGGGCCAGCTGGTAGAAAGGTGCTCCAGGCTGGATGGCGCCCTGGGGCCCTGGGGGCCTGGCTCCAGGCAGCAACGAGGCCCTCCTGCCTCCAGATGGCCCTGTGCCCTTTGGACCTTGCACTACTACTGGGACATCTGTCAGAAAATCTGAGGGGCTTTTGTCTTCATTATGGATTTTTCAGCCATCCGAATGTTTGAAGCTCAAAATAACTAGGTTTAAAAAAAAAAATAACAATAGGGAAATATTGTGATGGATCGTATCCAATCTTTGCTGTCTTATTCATCAGTCTGTGGTACATCCGTTAGGGCACATTGCTGGTCTGTGACTGGAGGGTTCATGCAACTGGCAATTGAACAGCTGCATCAATATGATGTGCTTACCTGGACTCGGGGTACTTTGTTAGAGTGGCCAGACTGCTGGTGTACATGTGCCCTCCCACATCAATGTGCACCGGGGCATTGGACTTGGTGAGCTGGGCGGGCGTCGGGATGCCCTGGTTACTGAGCGGGGATGCTGGCGATCTGGTGATCATTGGCCTGGACATGTTGGAACGGTTATCCTGTCAAAAGTAGACAAATGCATGTTAATGATAATCAATATAGCGGACAGCGTAGAAGGAATAGCCATGGCAAGTTTGTGTTTTCTGTAGTTTCTCAAACGGTTAATGAGGACAGATTTTAAAAGTGATAATCCATCACAGCAACATTGCAGAACTCTGATTGGCCTGGGAATGTTTTCGTCATCATTTCGAAAAGGTTATAGTGAAATAGTTGGCCAATGAAAAGGCTATGGTGAAATAGTTGGCCAATACTCAACTATTCTGTCATGACTGAGAAAAGCCTTTCTTTGTGAGACAAGAAATTAGTTCCTGACCTTGACCTGAATGTTACCAAACACAACCCTCCATATCTGTTGGGCATAATCAAATTCTAAAATCAAATTAATTTGGAGCAGCAATTTCACACAGACTGTAAACGAGAAATAATCAGTCCAGAGTTGAGTAATGTAATAAGATTTTGACGAAATGTTCCCTGCTAACCTAAAAACACAATTAGTCGACATCTCTAATGGCACACAGAACAAATTGAGTTTCCCCAATCAAAAGTTATAAACCCTTTGAGCCAATAAGAACTAAGACACATAGAATCTCTGCACAATATGCAAACATTGTCATTGGAGGAAGAAATGTATATGTTCTAAATAATTACATTGTATATAGAATGCTTACATTGACAACTTAAAAGTAAGTTTTTAATTATTTTGCTCTGCTGAACAGATTTTTCAAGCTGGAAAATGTATAGTTAAAAAACATTTGCATTAATTCACAGCAAATCAATGAAAGATCAAATATAAAAATAAAAAAGTCCCCGGTTGGTGCATATAGTAAACATACATTTAAAGTATACTGAACACAAAAACAAAAGCGAATCCAACCAAGTGAGTAACTGCCGGGTCGCCAATTACAGACCTAGAGTTCCAGATAGATTCTACAAAATCCCTGTTACCTGTGATGACAAAATAGTGGCTGGCGAGGAAGACACAGATTGATCATTCTGCTTTAGTGGTGCAGTCGGTAAGGTTTCGCCTCTTGAGTATATGAACGGAGCGTCTCCGGATTCTTCTCCTGTTCGCATTGATATTCGTTTTAGGGACGCGTGCACTACAGACTCATCCACCGAACTGATTGGACGCGGGCGCTTTCTCGTTTTCTGATGCGTTAAATCCATGATATCCGTTGCGTCCATGATCACAAACCTGGTGCACAAAAAAAGGTCTTAAAGCTGCGAGATGCTGTCAGTTTCAACCTGCAGCCTTCGGGGAGGAGTGAATGGGAGGCAGCCGCGCACACACAAGAGATGCTGCTGTAGCAGACAGTCACTGTGTCGCTTTAGCAACGGTTGTTGGGATAAGTCAAAGCCCCCCGACAACATTTGCATTCTAGTGCCTGTGGGTTTTAGCATTGTCGCAGTTATAAAGGACGGCATTTACAGCAGAATTGTCCCCGTCAGCTAAGGTGTACTTTACACCAGATTTAACTTTAGACCGGCTCAACCGCGCAGGTAGGGTATTTCCCCATGACGTACATGAGGATCTTCTGCCCTGGCTTTTGCCCTTTCTGTTCCTCACCCTTGATTTCCTGCAGCCATGCCAGCTGTCTTTCGGACACTAACATACTTTTCCATATAACCTGCATCGGAGTATAATTGTCTTGCATTCTGGCAACAAGTTGTTGGTAAAAATAAAAGCCACCGTTACACTGCTGTAATACTATAACAGCAAAGAATATTCAATGACAAACCAAACGAATCAAAAAGGTAGCAAAGACCTCCTGTTTCTGTTTAGATCAAAGCACACACATGCCTTCAGGCCATTGGCGACCCTGGAAAAAAATGCTTGACCTTTCCACAGACACTTTTTCAGCTATGCAGCACACCTTCTCAAGACCGGTTTGCTCACATAAAGCAGACATTGATACAACAATAGGCTGTATTCAGATGGGCTGTAAAGAGTGTGGTTTAGATATGATAAGCTAATTAAAACAGTGACACTCCACCCACCAATTTTACATAAATTAGCCAGATAATGTTGGTCAATGTTTGTAAAGGGATTATGTAAAATGATATAATTCATACTCAGTAAAACAAAATACAAACTGGATTAAACATGTACTTTTATGTAATACACAAGGCTTCAAACACATGAAACTCCTGCAGATTGATGACCTGTTTAACCTCCCGTGTTGAATGCTCTGGGTAAAGTTTGGAAATGCAGTGTACACTGATAATGGATCTGTGGCTCTGTGTGATTGCTTATGTAGTCTGGAAAACGCTACTGTTCAGGTCCCAGGGCTTCTGGCATTCTTGAAAGAACGGTTGTTCCTGACAGTCATTTTTGTTCTAGGGGCTTTCTCGAGGTAAGCCCTTGAGACATTTGCTGGGATTTGTGTGTTAAGGATGCCTCTTGCTTGCAATTAGCAATTCTTCAATCAGTGTTCATGTTTCTATTGCAACTGAACTCATCTGCAGGTGCCTCTAGTTCCTTCAGATTGCTACTATCCTCACAGTCCAAAAACAGTCTCTCTCTCTATTATCCTATTGGCCTATACCAGAACTCTGCAGACTTCAAAGTCACTTGTAGATCTAATCTCATGGCTTATCAGAGATCCACAGGCAATGATTATTTTTCTTTCAAAAAGTAGAAAAATAGCGCAAATATATTCCTGTCACATACATGTTCCAGAACATCACTGAAAAGATCCCCACCGAGCATCATGAGCGTAACCTTTGAATCCACAACGGCAGGTCACTGGTTGAAGAGTATACCACACTGATATTCAGTAAACGTTGGTAATATTTCCCACTAGTCTTTCACTACTCTCCTGGTTTATTTTACAATAACGTTCAGGAAATCCAATCCAGTCATTTTAAATAAGTTGAAATGAAATAAATTAATTAAAAACAACTGCAACTGCCCTTAAAACATCCACTTTTTTTTTTACTTCTCCATTTTGGCAGTGTGGGTTTCACACCTAGATACCCAATTAGCAATTAAGCCTGCCTTTGAGTGCAGGCCTATACTGCGGTTTATGATCCTACCCTGATTTGCATGCAGTTGGTTTGTGCACACGCTGATAAGCGCAGGCAGCAAGCCGCCATGCATAGTTTTAAAATTCAACTCCAGAATCCCTCTTGCAGCAGGCAGAGGGACCCGTAGGGCAAATGTAGAGGAAGGAATCACACGGCCGCTCTTCAAAAGGGGGACCTGTGTTAGGCACCCGGCAAAGTGCGTGGGATCATACTCAGAATGCAGGTAATTTGTTCCCTGACTAATTTGTGGGAGATTGTGTGTGTGTGTGTGTGTAGAAAGTTCTGAAAACCATCTTGCCTGGAACTGGCTTTCCGCAGAGCCTTGTCATCATGAAGGTGGATGGAGTAAAGAATCTGCTTAGAAGACACATGAAAGTTTGTGTGTGTGCGTGTGTGTGTGTGTGTGTGTGTGCGTCTTGCCACAAGAGAGAAAGATAGCATGAAGTGGAGTACTTGTAGCACAACCATTTCATCCCAACCAAACCATGTCTTATGGATTCAATCTCAGGTAGACTACTCGTATGCATTTTGAAACAGCAGGAGCGCCGTCCAACCGGTACATACAGATTCCTCTCCATAGTGGCGTGGACCACCACCAGGTCTATCCAGCTACAACCCAGACGACCCAGGTGGACCCAGGCATTGCAAGAACACTGGCAGCATGGCGCTTTGCTGTTTGTGGCCTGGCACACTACGTTCCATCTCCTTATCCCATCTCCTTTCAGTCTCTGCAGTCCTTCATCCCACCTGTTGCTATAGAGAAGACTGTAGGCCTTGGGTAGGCAACTAGATTTAGCAGCCGGACAAAGTGGATGGTCAGGTGGCAGGAATGTATCTATACAAATATAAAACTTGTCAAGTAAACCACAACTTAGACTAAAACACGATTGAAAATAATTATTTTTTGAATGGGATCACGATTAGGACCATCACATTATTTGTAGTAATATTTTAAAACTGATTCCTGAATGAAACTCACTTTTACATGACTAGCTGGTTATTTTACATCTATATATCGCTGCCGGTTGCCAACCCCTCAACCCTGCCAACCACATAGCTGTGTGAATAAGAAACACATGCGCTACCATTTGTTTGTGGTTCCATGTTCCCTTGCTAGAAGTTCTAGACTTGCAAAAATGCTAAACAAATGTAATGTTCCTCTGCTTTAGTTGATTTGCTTGTTTACCTTGTCTAGTGTAATTATGTAAACCACATCCACACCGCAACATGTTAAAACAAATCTGGAGTTAGTCAAATTAGATCAAAGCTTATAGTTGTCAGATTGGTCTGAGTTTCTGTGTTTAGTTTTCAACAAATACTTTATATTGTGCGCGTCATGCCCTGTCAAAGTCGAAATTGTGTACAATATTGAATTAATTAAAAGCTCTATTAATTGAAGTGCAGTTTTATATAGACCACATGGAGAATTCACGAACCCAGATGTATATCAATAGGATTTGCTCCATTGCCAAGATGGTGCAATCCGTGCAGCCTTGTAACTTCTAGGAAGATTTAGAACCACCTTATCCCAAAACGCTTTGATCCACATTAACTCAGGTAGTCTTGAAAGTCAATTTCCCCCCGAAAGAGTGTAACTAACTAATAGAATACTAAATGTACAACCACATGCAACTTTCTATATAAAATTAAACCTACTTTATTTTTGTAACCTCTGCCAGACAAAATGTTTCAATATGTTGTCCAAACGGTGTTTAAGGGGCTTGACTGTTTAATTCTAACATTAAATTTGGTTAAAACTATTGCCTTCAGGATCATTTGCTTGACTTTTTCAAGATTCAGAACCAAAAACAACCTTAATATAAAAAAGAGTCACTGAATCACATTTCCATTTACTGTTTTAATGCCATTACCAACACGCTCGAAGGGTACAGGTCCTCTGGCTATGGACTACTGTTACCTTGCGGGTGTCTGACCTGCCAGTAGGGGTTGCTAGAATGCAACCCTGGAAGTCATTCTTATACATTCCCTTTTACAAACCTGGACGGTCCTGGAACCATTTGAACTCCCCTTTGGGAGACTCCCAGGCACGGCTGTTATGCCTCGATCAGGATAAAAACCTGAGGTTGCAATGATGCAGCTGCACTGCCTTAGACTGCTGCACCCCTCGAGAGCACCTTGATGTCCACAATCTGTTTTCTGACAGTGGGATGTTTGTGTCTGCAACATTATTGATGCAAGAAATATTGGTGGAAATACCTCTTTGCCTTTCAGACAAATATTGATAGAACCATCATTCAAAGTCACACATTACATGTTAGTCATCTCACTGTAGTTTTTAATCCGGATCGTAGTATAGTATATAGTATGTTTATGCTTTTAAAGATAGCTACATGGGACTATGTATTAGTGAGTACACCCTACTCAATGAAGTAGCCATCAGCAAAGCCAGTGCAAGAAGGAAAAGATAAACATAATAAATAATAAATAGAAATTGTTCCAGAGTCGTCCCACCACTACGACTCGGGAAAGTATGCAGATTATTAGGCTACAGATTGAAGAAGTTCTAATTAATTTCATTTAATCACAACATACTTATGAAAAGTGCATGTAAGCATAATGTTCCTGTCCAATAAATATTGGGGGTTGATAATATGGTGACATGATGATCAATGTGTTGCTGCCATTTCACAAATTCAAAGAGTTGTGCACTTTTCAATGTTAAGCCAACTACAAAGTTTTTTGGAGATGTGGTCTACAGTGTTGGTGTCAGGACCAGAGTGGGAATTATCCCTATGTAATGCAAAGGTTTGTTAGCCAATTGAAAGTGCTATGAAAATCCATTACATTACTACAAATGTAAGTGATAAGGTAACTTTTATGTGCACTATGTTATCATGACCTGCTTTATATCTGCATAATTCGAGTTTGGTCAGAAAATAACGGTTGAAAGTTATGCAAATATATTTGTTTATTTCAGAGTAATTGGGTGAACATTTGCTGTTTGTTGGATGGAAACCTAACTATTTTAAGACCATAGTTTTATGGTGGAAACCCGTCAGGTCAAACATGTCACCTGTTACCTATAGTTAGAAAAGAAAGATTGTTATACTTTTGAATGAAGCTTCAATTGTCCCTTTTGTGGTCGAAACTTCCAGTCCCGCTGTCACGTGATAGTATGCTCTAAATGACATTGCGTTACAATTAGGTGAAATGAAACGTTTTGATGGGAACAAGTTCCAAAACGCAAAATGCTACCCATTGGTGGTACGACGCATTTGTTAAAAATGTAATAACGTTTAGGTTGCATGCACAGGAAAGTAATAAGAACACGTTTTCATCTGGACATAGTATGCTGTCCTGTCCACTATTTTAAGCATTAAATAATCGTTAAAGTTGCAAACATTGTACATGTTAATAACTTCCCAGGTGAGATATAAAAAGTGAGAAGCCCATTGAGCAATGCGAGTTGTAGTGCCCTTATACGCCCAGATACCAATGTGCCTCGTGTCATAACAGCGCCCTCCAGTGAATGCGCCTACAGACACGCATTGAATTCAAAAAGAATACGAATGTTACGTCTAACATATCCGCGTTTTACTTGCAGGCATTAAAGGAATGAGCATATAAGCGATCACATGCATTAGTCTACAATAGTGTACATTGGTTAGAATTAAAAGCATAATTGTGAATGTTAAAGGAGCACAACAACTTATATGTTAACGTTTGAAAAGCAGTACAAATCTGTCACCATAAGTATACATTTGAATTTGATTACCAAATTGTAAGTACAAGTTCAAAAAGTTGCATTTGATTCTCCATATGCATGTGGCCCCATTCTGATGCGCAACCACATACATGAATAGTAATTTCTTAAAACATTGTGTATGAATATAATTCCTAAAATTGGAATTTGTACACTCATAATACTAACCATATATATCATGTTTTGTCTCCATAACATCACAGCTACAAAGATGCAAACATAGATCCAGACTTCCGCCCGGGAGTAATTATTTGCAGTGGCGCGTCTGTACCGTGGAATTCCCTGCACACGGGTATAGGTCAGCCCCGCATGAGATCTATGGGAAGCAGAAAGAAATATCCTACTGTAGCCTACATTTTCTCTTGGTTCACATATATATATGTTCGTTACAAAGCGACGGCTTAATACAAAGATCATTCACAGATTCTGCATTGACGTGTGTGGAATAGGTACCTCCTGTCTTACAAAATAAAAAAAAACCCTCCGGCAAAATTACTCCACAATGGCGTCTTTCATTAGCCAGATCTGGGGCACTCAGGAAATGAAACTGGTTTAGGGCAAACAAAGATAGAAAAAGCCTCATCGAAATGCCTAAACTCGGTTTGTAATACTGTGACAAGAAGTCCGACGGGGAAAACGGCGACGAGAATGTGTTCGGGGCTAAGGCAACGCGCCAGGAGCAAATTCACACGGACGAATAGCTACGGTATTTCAACAAAGGTCATAAAATCCGGTCAAAATACAATTCAGCATTTCAAACAATTCGTCGGCGAAGAAACAAATATACAGTTGTTAAACAGTGAACAACATCCAGGAAGTGGTTACATATTTTTTGTTAGAACTGTGGCGCTCAACGCCTGGCACATGCGTAAAAGCGGCTGCGCCTAGAATGTCCCAGTCAAACCAGCCTCGGAAATAATAGCAAACCAAATAAATCTCCGCTTACCTGAAACATGGATGGGCATGTAGTATATTTTTGAGAATCCTTTTCCTTCGATTTGGTCTGCGATCTGCTTCCCTTCCTACACCAGTGAGAAATGCAATAGCTTGGCTAAGGTAGACAGAACAAAATACAGAGAATACTTGCTCCAGGGCTCCGAAACCCCTCAAGGCAAAGATCAGGATACAATTAGCTCATGTCTCTACCCCAGTCTGAACCAATCTGCAGAATAAAACTGCAAGCAAAGGAGCAGATTACTACAGCAGTGCGTTGGCCTTTCTGGAACATGTATTTTATAGACTATTTCTTTATAAAATCTTGTAGAGATCTTACTCTTTTTTCAGATTACAACACCCTCACTCCTGCCTCCAACTTGCCTATTGCCTTCCTCTGGCACAGAAAAGCTGATTTTAATCGTTGTGATTAGTTTTGATGTAACGTGCCCGCGGGCGATTTCTGCAAATGGATGGAGTGTTTCTTTGCCAGGGAAGAAAAGCAGCAGATGATGATAATTATATAGATTGTTGGTTGAGTCTTTTGATTATTTTGTTTTCCATATGTCTATCTAAGGTCTGGAGTTATAACATAAATGGACACACCATGTGCATGAAACAACTTGTTGATTACAATCAACTTTTTTTCAAAATCAATGAATGGATTCTCGTGTGAAATCGAAACTTGATATTTTTTCCTTCTTCATTCCCTTTTGGCCAACCTCCCTAATGACATAGTTATATAAATAAGCACTTGCAGCCAGCCTTGCCCGAATCAAGTCTGAATCAGCGCCTGGGGCAGATGCACGAGCTCATTTCAAATGTTCAACCATGCATAATTTCAGGAATATTGAGTCTCTTCTTAAGATTTTGGTTTCAAACTGCGGCATACTGACAGCAAAGAGCATTGTTCCATATGACAGCTTTCCTGCGTTGATTTATATATAATGCAAAACATACATTTGTATGTTACCTGGATGTAAAATCTTCTGAACTATATTCCTATCTTTTATATGGCATTTCCTAAAACACGTATGCCTGATATACCTTATTTACTGCCAATTTTCGAACGATAGAATGAAAAGAATATGTTCAACAGTGGAACTACTCATTTGCCCCCCATATACCATGTTGAACACTAACTCCCCATTGGCTATGGGTTTACAAATAAGCTCAAGAATAAGAGATACAATCTCCAATCCACTCTCTCGGCTCGCCCCCTACTGTTAAAAGCACTAGTTGCTCTGAATGTCATTGGCAATACAAGGATTTAGCATACATGAAAATACATGTAATGATTTCAGTATAATACATGTATTATTTCTGTATAAACCCAGTAGAACTTTAACCTAATGTTGATCAAATCAAATGCCTGTCCTTTCTAAAATCAACTGACAAAGAAAACTAAAATAATAAGAAAGAAGGAACACCCCTGTGTAACAAGGCCTTGACTAATTCTGAATGAAGGTAACAGAAAATGGTTATAGCTTCATAGAAGTGCATACTAAAGGCATAGCATGCCCATGTAGTGTCATTCACTTGCATTTTCCTTTGCTTAATTCTACTTTAACTACATTCTAATCAAGGATGTTTTTTTTATTCTCAGGACTTTTTCCCATGTAGTGGTGTCATGCATGCTTGATTCTCATTTCAGTACAGTCGGTATTATGGTTGATAATGGGCTAAAATGCACATTCTGCTGACTGCTATGTGTTGTTGCCATTTTGTGACATCTCATATTAAGAAATAATAACAGTAAAAAATTGTTTGGAACAAGTAAATTACTTTTGATTGTAAGACAACATGTAGCTATACACTGCTAGGAAAATCTTTAATCAAACATTTGGTCTCGATGAATAGAATATATTAAAGATTCAAATCTTTAATTTTGTTGGGAACAAAATGGCGTAACAATGGTCAATGGAAACCAAAATCACCAACTAATTGAGGCCTGGATTTAAACTCACACCGAAATGTAAACAATTGAAATCACAGGCTGTTCCAACTTGTATACATTTCATCACGGCAACTAATGATGTCACTCAGTAGTGTGTGTGTGGCCCCCATGTACGTATGTATGCACTCCCGACAAGGTCTGGGCATGCTACTGATGAGATGATGGATGATGTCCTGGGGGATCCTCTCCCAGGACTGGATCAGGGCATCAGTGAGCTCCTCGACAGTGTGTTGTTCTTCTTGGCGGAGTTGGATGCACCAATACAACTGTCTACACACTATGGCCACATTGGGCTGGGCATTGTCTTGCACTGGTGGGAACCCTGTGCCTTCGGCCCTAGCGTACGGTCTGACGATGGATCTGAGGATTTCATCCTGGTACCTAACAACAGTTAGGGTACTGTTGGCTAGTAACTTGAGGTTTGTGTGACCATCCAAGTACCGGTATATGCCTCCACAGACCGTCACTAATCCAAACAAACCGGTAAATCTGGATATGTTGCTGGCAGCATGACGTTCACCACTGCATTTCAAGTCTCTTTCACAAATGCTCAGTGTGAATCTGCTCTCATCTATGAAGGGAATGAGCTGCACGGTGCTGGGCTGTGAGCACAGGTACCACGGGAGGACGTCGGGCACTCACGCCACCCTCATGGAGTCTGTTTCTGACAGTTTGGTCAAAAACACTTACACCAGTAGCACGCTGGAGGTCATTTTGTAGAGCTCTGGCAGTGCTCCTCCCATTCCTTCTCACACAAAGGAGCAGGGTTCCTTGTGTAACGGCTTGTCTCCTGGTATCTCCTCCATGCTCTTGAGACTATACCGAGCAGCTCATTCATGGTGCACAGTCAGTCCAGCTCCTCCAGGACGGCTCATCCATACATGTCGTCGCAACAAGGTTTGCTGTCTCGATGAATAGAATATATTAAAGATTCAAATCTTTAATTTTGTTGGGAACAAAATGGCGTAACAATGGTCAATGGAAACCAAAATCACCAACTAATTGAGGCCTGGATTTAAACTCACAGCGAAATGTAAACAATTGAAATCACAGGCTGTTCCAACTTGTATACATTTCATCACGTCAACTCTCTTGAGACTCTTGAGACTATACTGAGAGACACAGCAAACCTTGTTGCGACGACATGTATGGATGAGCCGTCCTGGAGGAGCTGGACTGACTGTGCACCATGAATGAGCTGCATGTCCCGCCGCATGCTACCAGTAGAGACAAGGACACTAGAAAAATGCAAAATCTGTGAAGTATCAGTCAGGAAGTAGAGAGCAATTGTCTGTGGCCACCACCTGCAACACCATTCCCTTTTTAGGGGTTGTCTTGTTGTTGCCTCTCCCGTGCATTTGTGGTCCCTATCATTTGTACCAAAGCAGGTGATACTGATTCACAATTGGTTATGCTTCCTAACTGGACATATTTATATCCATTAAGTTTCATTGACTTTCAGTGAGAAGTAATTAGCAGAGTTCTTTTGAACTGCTGTTCTGATGCTGGTCAACCTGGTCTGTCTAGCATGGTCTCTACCTGGTATGTCTAGCATGGTCTCTACCTGGTCTGTCTAGCATGGTCTCTACTTGGTCTATCTAGCATGGTGGTCAACCTGGTATGTCTAGCATGGTGGTCAACCTGGTCTGTCTAGCATGGTGGTCAACCTGGTCTGTCTAGCATGGTCTCTACCTGGTATGTCTAGCATGGTGGTCAACCTGGTCTGTCTAGCATGGTGGTCAACCTGGTCTGTCTAGCATGGTCTCTACCTGGTATGTCTAGCATGGTGGTCAACCTGGTCTGTCTAGCATGGTCTCTACCTGGTCCTTAGCTACTAACATTGTAGAAGTTCAAATGTTATGTGCATAACTATTTTAGATACATTTAACAGCATGAATTGTTGTTTCTTTTAAACTGTTGGTATATATTTTCAGTTCATTATGTTTTTAAATTGATTGATTTCTCTTATTCAGCTCAACAAATATGAATAAAATAGCTTTTTTTGCACCAATGGATGGTCTCTAGCAAAAAGAGATAATTATTTTTTGCAACAAAAGGCTTGTAATCAACACTGACTGATTTAGGTCTACCCTGATCACAAGCAAAGATACAGCAAAGACTGAACAGGGTCTACCATGATCCCCAGTAAAAACACAGCAAAGACTGAACAAGGTCTAACCTGATTGCCAGTGAAGACATTAAATGTTCTTTTATAAAAAGTATTGATCTATTATTGTAGTCAATTTTTGGTGGATTGGCCAACTTCTGCTGGGCAATAATGATCATCAGAGAAGACACAACAAAGACTTATTAAGGTAAACTTTTTATTTCAACAGTTACATGACAAATTCAGGCAGGTCTTACCTGTTTTTGAGAAAGAAAAACACTTTACCACTAAACC
>JACXGK010000063.1:117327-169893 GCA_016801125.1 Novumbra hubbsi
GGCTCACGGTTTGTCTCTGTTTAGTTCATTTTCAAGTGGATACTCTACACGTTATTTGTATATCGTTTTATGTTAGTTAGTCCTTTCATTTTACGTGTACAGTTCGTGTTAGTTTGTATTTGTCTTGTTGTTAAGGATTAAACCCATTTTCATTTAAAAATGTCTGCGAATGTTTCCGCCACACTACAACACCGTGACAACCATATTGTTTCGCCGAATGAATAAACCCCTGGTCAATTCAGTTTATTTTTTTAGCATGTTAATTCAAAGGTGGATAAACCTTATTTTTATTCTGAGCCTTTATAATAATGTCCTTAGGCTGTACCCATGGCATATTAATTGCTGTAGCATGTTGGCTACTGAATAAGGGACTTTCTCTCAGACACAGATAGCACTAGTTCTGTTTTTTTCTTTTTACCTTGCACTTTACAGAGATCCTCACCACGGCTTGCTGTCGAGGAAGGGCCAGACACAGCCGGCCATCCATAGCCCTTTCAAAGCAAGGGAAGCACAGGGGCCTTTTTCACTTTCCACTGTTTGACCAACGTGTCTCACAGGAAAATAAACACAGGATTAAAGTGTTACGATAGAGTTATTTGCCCCGGAGGTTGTCGGCTGGTGCACAAACACCAAGCCTTGCATTTTCTATTTTTCCCCCGTTCTCCTGTACTTTTTTTTTATTTTTTATCTTTGCCATCAGGCTGACAAACTGTAGCAAAGCTGAGAACACCCCAGGCCTCAAAATCTCATACTTTCCCCATTTTCCACACAAATGGAGCCAAGTCATAATGGGGCTCTCCCGATTTAGTATTCAAGATACGCATTAGATGTTGTAGAAACGAAAACCAGCTAGCCAGTGGTGATTTTGGAATTTGCTTGCTCTGTGTTTAGGGGCCAAAACAAGTCCATTGTTCTAATTCTGTGGTTGTGGGGTGTGTTTTACTTGGAAAGGAACCTATAGCTGTAGCAGCAGCAGGGGGAGAGCCGTGTCAGAGCTGTGTTTTGGTGGACAAATTAGTGAAATGGCTTGCAGATGTGATTCGCCCACAACAGACCTAGCCTAGTTACAGTGTCTGATGACATCATGCCCAAGGTTATACATTTATACTCGGTATGGAGGCTTGAGTTACTTTTCAACTATTTAGAAAACGATGAACCACAGCAACACAAAGCCAGGGTTTCTTTATGGTTTAGTATTTTTTCTGCTTTATGTTTACATCTCACTATATTTGTAAATACAGTATGTACACAGTGGGTGCGTGTATATGCATATATGTGCATATATATATATACTCTCTACATGTATATTGGGGTGGTAATAGTAGAATATTTCTCCTCTAACATCTCTTCATTTTAAACTACCCTCGTCTTTACTTTGGGAAATTCTTCCTAGGTTTTGCATGTCAGATTTGGCCAGGAATCCTCAGACTAGAGTGGTGGCGGGCGTGATATCCATTTTCCTCAGTCTATATGGCCCTTCTATGACTTTTGGCCAGTCTGTCGCTCAGACGCCGACTCCCTGTACAGTTAACTCTGTCAGCCATTAGCCACGGTTCTCCTCATTAAGGCTAACAGAGATTGTGCCGCTATGCACACATGACTGGGAAAACATGACAGACTCTTGCTGCGCACCACACCCCTCTCAGTGGTTCTGTAAGTGGATGGGTTGGACGGGCAGAGGAACCATCCGGAAACAAATGCCATCTCTCCTACAGCCATGCATAGTTCAACCTGCGCTTCATCACCAAATAGGATTCTTCGGGGGGGGGCTCAGGGATATACAGTAGAACTCTTGAGGAGGGTATTGTTGCGGCCACTTTGTTGGGGTAAACGTCCTGCGCTGGTAGCTTTCTGATGGATTAAGTCATAGTCGAAGCACTTGACCTATGAAGTACCCTTCATGACATGCATCCGGCAATGATCCCTGCTGCTTAGCACTCATCACGTGGACAGGATCCACATTCAGCCCTCGTCACGACTGCGTTTGCATCCAGGACGAAGACCAGGGCGCACAGCCGCAGCGGAGACGGGTGATCACACGGACAACAACTCCGACACGTGAGGAAAAGTTCCCCTCCTGCAGAGGACCCCTCCTATCTTCTGTAATGGTCTGATCTTATCACAGCTACATACATACGCCCCCCCCCCCCCCCGCCCCACACTCACACACCCACAGAAGACTTGCAATAAGTGGGAGAGAGTAGAGTCGAGGAGGAGGGGTTTGGTTGGGTTATGCTGGGAGGCTCCAATAAAATGTAATCCTATTATATGGTTCCCACTAGAGGGCAACAATAATAAAGGGTTCCCTAATAACACGGCAGTGCAGGCCGGACCCAAATGGAAAACAGGTCCTCCGGTGAAGTCCCATATTCCTACATATATCCTCTCATTAGCTACATGGCTGATGGGCCGCGTTACACCTCCGAGGCCTCTGAGATTTGGCTGTCGCGATGGCACTGGAAGAGTTAAGCCAAACAAATGTGTTTCATCAAACTGGAGTTTGGGCTGTTCTGCATAGAGCAAAGGGGGACGAGGGAGGAGAGGGATACGTGAGACGGGGAGTGAGGGAATGTGGGGGTGGGAACTGAGAGAAACCGAGCCCGGAGGAAACCAATCAGAGGTTCTCCACCCTCTTCCTGTCGCTAAGCCACCGGGGTCTCAGGTGTGCACTACACAGGCTAATAGTGCTTAAACTTGATTGTTTGTGTTACAGTGAAGTCTGGGTTTTCGGAATTAGCATTTTGGAAAATGAAAGCCCAATCACAGACAGACAAAATTGCAATGCAAGAGAGACACAACAGCAACAAACATAACAGTCCAAATATAAAGATAACAGCTCTCGTTATTATCATTCTGTACCTTGCTGTATGAGATCCTGAACAATAAATGTGTTCTCTCTTTCCTAAACATATGAGGTCTACTCTTACCTAGATATTCATGTGCATTCTTGGTCCTCTCTGTCCTATACATATGAGCTAAATCTGAGCTGAATTCCCATCACATTCATTGATCAATGTACTGTTACGCAAAAAGACCTCTGCAATGCACTCAGAAAAAGGATTATTGAAGTTACAACGCCACTTCCAACCAATTCAAAGTATATAATTTCACTGTCCAATGGATCATCTACAAATAGAGGAAATTCCAGACCACTTGCATATGACACAGGCAAGGTTGTCCTACCTAAATCAATCTTAGAGCTGGCCCCAAGATGCTTGTAGAAGTCTCCGGGTTAAAATCAAGGAATCTAAATGCCTCTTTTGCAACTGTTAACGTCGAAGTGCATGAGTAAATGATTAGATACTGCACAAAATAGGCCTACATCAGAGATGAGCAAAAAAATTCTGCCTTAAAAAATTATAAAAAGACATGACTGAAGTTTGAAGGGACAAGACAATGACAAAGTTGTTTGGCTTCAATTCCAGATGCCATGTTTAAAAAAATGAAACAGTGCCTTTCAAAAGAACAACCTCATACCAACCAGAAAGCATGGAGATGGTGGCATTAGGATTTGGGGCTGCTTTGCTGCCTCAGGGCCTTGCCAACTTCCAGAATATGAAATCTGTATTGGACCAGCACATTCTTGAAGAGAATGTGAGGCCATCTGTCAAGAACCTAAATCTGAACTAAACATGGATCTTGTAACCAGACAAGGATCCAAAACACTTGACAACAGAATAACCAAACAAGAAGAAATTATTCTGGAACATTATGTAATGGCAGAATCAAAGGCCAGATGTCAATCCTCTTAAAAGGCTATGGGGGGATATGAAGCAGACTATGCATGCAAGAATGATAATGATACAGTTTAAAGAGTTCTGTAACGTCAACATTTCCTGTAAATAAGTGACAAAAATGCCTTCAAGTCAATGTAAGAGGCTGATAGCAAGTTGATAAAGTTGATAAAGTTGCATAAAAAGTTTCAAATCACATTTTGGTGTTATTAAATTGTGTGTTAAATTGGACCATTTTTTTAGATTCATGCTTTCAACTATGTAAAAACAATGTCCAGAGTGTTTACTTTCCAATGACTGTATGAGTGTATTCTCTATCCTCGACATATGCGTTGTACTCTGTATCCCAGACATATGCAGTGTACCCTGTATCTCAGACATTTGAGGTGTACCGTGTACATAACAGGTCTACCCTGTTTTTTAGACATAGGATATGTACTCCATATTATAGACACATGAGGTCTACATTGCACCCTATAACTAAAAAAACGTGAAGAATTCTTGGGCCAATGTTAACAAAGAATGTTTAATCGTAGTAGAGTGCATGAACAAAAAATCTCATAGTGGTGTTATTTGATAAACGTGATAAGTGCCAAATGCATTCAGTCTGCTAGCTCTCTCATGCAAATACATCAAAAATATTTAGCATAAGCGACAAGGTGAGTGACGTTATCCATCATTTTCTCCAGACATATTGAGTTATTAAATGAGGCTGTGTAACAGTATTATGAACCCCAGAATAACAAAGGGTTATGTATCTGTGTGTGTATGTGTCAGACAGACAATCAGACAGAGGGGAAGAGAAAGAGAGAAGGAGAGAGAGTGTCGCATTCCTTCCTGTTCCTGTACCTCCCTCCAACCCCAGAGCCGCAGACTTAAGGCGGTTTCGAGAATCAAACAATTTCACGCAGCTACTGGAGGAGGAAATGAACTGAGCCCAAAGCAATAATAAAATTATACAAATGTTATTACAGACTCGCCTGCTACTGTCCTACTTTAATTCAAATTTGGGCTCTCCAGGCGGTGCTGGTGGCAGAGACCTTCCTGAATAAATCAACATTAGCTTACGTCTAAATTATTAAGGAAGTGGGAGACTTTCTTGTTGATAGTATGAATTATTAAGCAAATGTTTAAGACAGTTTTTCTTAATGAACCTCCAAGTATTAATTGCTAATGATCTGTAAGGTGTGTGTTTCATCTAAGTTGTATCGACTGCAAAGAGGAATTTTGCCTCAGATCCTTTAAGTTTGGAAATTCTCCACGCAGTAAAGTGAACAATGTTAGATGGGTGAATAAAAACATATGGGTGTTGCGCTTCCTTCTTTGTAATATTCATGATGTAGGTTGTTGTTTCTATGTAGCGTGAATAAACCTCTCAGTCAGGAGTTATGTAGGATAAATGGGTTTGGTAAGATTTCACAATTATGTTGTTTTTTAATGTTTTAGGTTTCTTTAACTTTCTTGTCTACGGCCTGGTCCATACATCGATTAAAGCTTACTTCAAGCCATCTGTGGCATAGTCATGAAAATGTTTTGTCTTGCCTAACCTAAGACTAACCTTTTTGTGTAAGACATCTTCAATTAAATCTTGTTACTGGCCCATTAGCCAACAGCAAGATTTCATCCAAGCGTCTGAATAAAACAAGCATGGAGCCATTATTCAATGTCACTTTGTATTTAGTTGGTCTTGGAGAACTGTTCGTATCTGGAGCCAGTCTTGTTTTCCAGTTCATACATCAGCAGAGGAAGGACAGACTGAATACAAAACATGCAGTGGAATTTGTTTTTTCCCGGATTTAACAGCTCATCATGGCACTTGTAGGCAGACAATATAAAACAGTTCCTTAGAGCAACTAATTGGGAAATATAACATTTTATATATTAATCACTAGTTAAATATTTTTGTATATTATGGCCTAATTAATACTGGTGGCTCTCAATCTTTCCATGCCATTTATTTTGCCCTTGTTCCAATGATGAGCCTGTAAGTCAGTCCTTGTGGCATCCCAAGCTCCCCCTCTGTCTTGTTCCATGATGAAATCCTCACTGGTTGGTTCTGCAGATGTATGTGCTCATTTAGTTGGGCTGTAACAATGATATAAGGATAGTCTGGAAGAGTGTTGCCTGTGGCCTTTACCCACTAGAGCCCTGAAGAGCTGGCCAGAGGCCATGGGGAGATAGAGGGGGTCTAGTACTAGGACCACCTACGACAAACCTATTTTGGGGCTCAGGCCAACACCTCAATGATACCTGCTGTAAAAGTGCTGGGTAGCCTATTGGTCAAGAGCATTGGTTGCTGTTTTTAATCCCCTTGCCGTCAAGATGAAAAGTCCTGTTTGTCCCTGGGCAAGACATTTGACCCTAATTGTTCCCAGGTTGTAGCTGTAAATACGGTTTGCTTTGCATCCATCCCTGGTAGAATAGTTGCAAAAAAAAGCATCTCTAGCATCCACGAGGCCACTAACAGTAGTTTTACATCTAGAATTTTATTCTTTTATTTTCAGTTAGTTGTTTTTGCTAGAACGACAGATACAAGAAAGGGCACGAGCTGTCTCTCATCTCCTCAGACCTGACTGACTGTTGTGTGGCTCGTGACTGACCTCCTCTGGTGAACGGACTCATTGCAAGAGTCAAAACATTCCCCACAAAACCAAAGTGCCCAGAAGGTGGTGCACTTCGGGGGAGAGAGAACCAAATGTTACGGCTGCCTTAGTCCTGGATCTCATGCTGGATCTCATGCTGGATCTCATTTTGGATCTCATGTTAGATCTCATGTTAGATCTCATGCAATTTTAACATGTTTAGCTTTTACATCTCTATTGTTATCAACAGTGGCCAAATCAGTCAAACCAGTGTGGCACATTCACATTTTTATCAACCTTACAGCTGGCTAAGTCATCTTTCTACATTTACATACAAGCATTTACAAAATTAAAGACATTAGTAGCCAGAGTTTAATTGTTTTCTTCCCTGACAAATTTGAAATGAAAGTAAAGGAAACTAGCAAAAATACAGCAGAAGCCTAACATTTCAAATATTCGGTAGAACGTGCCCATCATGGGATCTATGATGCTTAACAACCACATAGATATGATCTCTCCTGCCCTCCTATACATATATTATTTGTGACACTAATCCAAAAATAACAAGCCCACAGTTTCCTCATGGATTTCCAAATTGAGGCTGATGACCCATCTTAATTTGGTGACCTTGACGTTTTCCCCCTGCCTGTAAACCCCCGTGGTCCCCGTCCCCGGTGCAACGGAGGGCCACAAGCGTACACACCTGGGCCAGACGATGATGGGGAAAGACTGCGGTGATCAACGGATTTCATCTGATTCAGTGGGTAATTGATTGGGGCGGTGTGCGAAGTTCTATCATCCAGTTACGTCACGGATATGGAGGGAGGCTCACCTGAATACACGAGAGAAACCCTGCATCGAGAGGACGGGCAGCAATCATATTAGGCCTAAACGGCGACTCTGTGTGAGTTAGGGAATGTAGCCTGCCGGGGGGGATGATGAATTGTGTGACATAGGTGTGGACCCAGGCTCAAAGTATCTCTCTCAGTATCTCCCTGCTTTACAGGTTGGTCTCCCTCCCCAGGGACTGTGGTCGTCATACAGAGGACAGCACCTCGTCCCGGAAGGGCTCCTCCTTCTCTGCCTTCTCCAGGTCCTCGCGCTGGGTGGAGCCCGACTTGAGGGTCCGGTCCTCAGGTTCCCCCTGGCAAATGCCACCCTCCACCTCGCTGTACATCCTGGAAGCGGCGTCCCTCAGGAAGACGTCCTGGAGCCTTTTCTTCAACTCAGGGTCCGGGCAAAACAGGTACTGGTAGAGGGCAGCTGCCATGAGGCCACCGAGGATTGGACCGACCCAGTATACCTGCAAGGTAGTTAAATGTCTTTAAATGTCAGGTTCTGCAGAGTCAATGTGTTTTCACAGAGAGGAATTACAGATGCACTTGAACAGCACTTATTTTTAGCTGCTCTTGCATAGTGATATGACCTTGTTGCACGGCAACCTTATTCAGTTTCAAAATGTCCATTATACCGTAGCTTAAGCCCCTCCTCACCAGGTGCCCCTATGGTACCACAAAGGTAGATAGGTACCTTTTACCAAAAAACTCAGTATGAATATAGCCCTTCGAGGGTCAGATGGCTGCTACAGTTTCTCTCTTACCCAGTGGTTATCGAAGGTCATTGTGATGACTGCAGGCCCAAAGGAGCGAGCGGGGTTCATACTGGCTCCTGTGTATGGGATCTAGAACAGAAAGCAGGACATACAGATGGTAACATAAGGAGACTGAAGAAAGAAAGAAAGAGTGTGTGAGAGAGAGAACGAGGTGGATCAAGTGTTATAGCCAAAGTACGAGAAAATGGCAAAATACAAAAATGATTTTAGAAAACACTGTCATATTTGTATTTGATGTTCAATAGATAGAGCATGAATGGTAGTCAAGCTCTGCCACGAAGCGAGGTATGCATGGATATGTATGTTGTTGGTAAGAGAATTCATGCGCAGTAGGGTTTAGATAGATCCCTGGTGATTGGTTGCCATGGAGGTGGAATAGCAGTACCCATTGACATTCATGAGAGTGCAGGTTTCAGAGATTTGTATCTTCTGGAGCAGTGTGTTAAGGACCAAAATTCAATTTTGAGATTAGTGGCCTGAATTGATTTAAAATTCATGATAAATAAAACCATAATTGCATAACCTAAATATGCCCCATGTGTGAAAATATGCATCATTATTTTAAAATACTAATACTAGGTTGATGGTTGTAGCCATCAATTGTCCATCTATGGTTCTTGCTTGCTAAGATACATTTACTGAAAATGGGGTGCAGTTGATCTCCATTATAAGCTAATGACTACAGCAGTACCTGTATGCTTTCTTGTCACATACAGTCATTTCTCATTGCTTTCACACTCCATGCCAATAATAAGAGTTTGTTTTTGGGAGTACAGTAAACACCACTTTCTCCAAAAGATGAAATCATATCCAACTAAATAAAACGAATACGAACTATGCCCTGAAATGTAAACCTCGTTTGCATACAAAACCTCTTTCAATCAGTCGTTATGCAATTTATGCATAACGCAAAGGAAATGTCTTCGATGTTTTATTAACCTTAAAACAGCTGTCTTTTTGAGCAACCGTTTCTTCCGTTTTAGACTGCCTGTTAACTCTTTTGAAAAAGAGAATTCAACTTGGAGAAAGTGCTCAAGCAACTGAAAATAAACTGTGGTAAAGCACCCAGATTAGCAATTCTATTTTTATTTAAAATTTTTGACATTTGACAGGTGTAAAATACATGTGATATCATATAATCAAATATATGATATCAAATTATATCAGCCACGTGTCTAAGATAAGTGGTAGCTTTGGTCTGTGTTTATAGTCCAAGCTATAATCTGCTCTTGAATGACAAAGGGAACAAAATACCCATTGTACTATTAAACCATCATGATCAAATTACATTTTGAATCTCTATCAAAGCACTGTTTAGGTCTTCGTCCTTAGGTGGTTTTGAATAAAATGTAATGTGCGATTGTTGAGACATTTAGGTTCTGGCTCCATCCACTCCACTTGTGTCCTCCTCTCTACATCTACTTGACCTGACTCTGAGAATCCCACTTACTGCAAACAGATGGCCGACGGTTACAGCAAATCCTATGGCAAGCCCTGCAGACCCGTTGAGGTCAGACCGCTTGGGGTCACAAGTGGCGAAAACGGTGAAGACCAGCTCAAAGGTTATCAGAAGCTCCACCAACAGACCATGGCCAGCACTGAGCTTAGAGTTCACCTAAGAGAAACCATGGAAACAGTGTATTAACAATAGGTTTCATGACATCAAACCATCCCAGGGAGGCCTCAGTTCAAATCGCATCAACAATACAGTGTTTCGGTGAGCTAGTCTGACACCATCACTCCCAAGACGAACGACATTGATGTCCAAATACCGTCTGCAGTGTGTCAAGAGTGACTGTTGCTATTAACGTATGGTTCCGGTGCAGATTTTGTGATGACAGGCTGATCAGCATGTTTTACCATAGTCACTCCCAGAGCTCCTCTGACTGACGCAGGGGTCACCAGGTAAAGGAGGCCGGCCCCAGTGATGGCCCCCAGGCACTGGGCAGCCAGGTAGAACACGCCCTTGGCCAGGCTCAGCTTCCGGCAGACCACCATGGCGACGGTAACCGCTGGGTTGATGTGGCCACCGCTGATGTGACTGAAGCACTGCACCATGGTGGCGATGGCCAGGCCGAAGCACAGCGATATTAGGACCAGGTCGGCTGGGGGAGGGTCGTCCGACTCGGGGGCCCAGTTCATGGTCGAGCCCAGGCTGAGGAGGACAAAAATCATGGTGGCTAGATACTCGGCTGACACGGCCCTCCAGAAGGCCTTAGTCCAGATTCCTTTGAATGCTACCATGGCGGGATGCTGGTTACAAGCTGAGTTCCTGGCAAAGTAACAACAACAGAGATAGCACAATGACAATTCCAGTTAGTTATTCTCCATCGGTATTGAAATACGTAGAACTCTTCTAAGAAAGGGAACCTGCTCATGGCCACAGAATGTGCTTCTCTATTGATTGAAGCCACTGCACAATGCCAGTCAGCACACTATGCTAAGAGGGATGAGATGTCACAATCAATCCCTTTGTAGTATGCTACTTAGTAATTGTGTAAATGAAACAATTGGAATGGAAAAAAGGTTTAATGAGGTGAGACTGAGGGGGAGGAAGGAAATTAGGCATCCCGGAAAACAGGTGATTTCACATCCTTAACATTTTAAACCTAAAGACATCATCATCATATTTCGATCCTATTTCATGTGTAGGAAATCTTTCCAATCAGTACAGTTATACATGACTGAAATATATGATGTAAACTCACTAAAAAGCATGTTATCTTCAGAATGTTGGTTTAAACAATATACATGACCCATGCAATTGATTAGAGCAATAACGTTTAACTCTTAGTTATCCTAATTCAATTTAGAACTTACCGTAAACAAATACATCTCCCAGTCTTCTCTTTTGCTTGAGCTTTATCTTCACTCATTTTAAAACAATTCGATTGCATGACTACAATGTCACCGGTTCTTTACTGCACAATAAAAAACAAACAATCAAATATAGCTTAATGACTCCCAAAATATCTACTTACAGACAGACAGCAGGTGGATGATAATGGCACAGCGCAATTGTAGATGAGAAAGTAGTCTGTGGGATGAAAATAATCTTTCATTCTGCTTGGATCTCTTCCAGAAGTTATATTGAGTTAGTAACCAGGCATCTCCCCCACGAGAATTAAGCGAGGAGTTTGCAGAGGAGGAGATTTACGCGAGGGCAGAAGTTCCCGCCCATGAGAGATAACTACTGCATAAAACTTCGATGTAATGACGGAGAAAAGCGCGATATGGTTTTGGTAAGTCAACATGGCCAACTCAAAACTGCTGATCTCTTATCGGAATTGTAAACACGCTGAACATATTGTCGTAGCCACAATTAGACTGTAACCATAAAGCATCATAAGAATTGGAAGCAATTGGAAAGCAAACCCGTCTAAGCAAAATCATTAGTGGGGGTACAGTGATAATAGTTGAAATGAACTGCTAAACAAAATATGGGCAAAACATATGGGCAGTTTTGTACTGTATACCCTCAAACGCGTTCTTTGTCGGGAACACTCTCTACCAAGGCAGAAGATGGCACAAGTGGCTTTTACACAGACGAAGTATACATTTGAGTGATTTAGCACCGTTAGTATTCAGAACGATTTACATTAGTAAGTGCAAACGTTTTTGTGTATACCTTTAATACATCCGTGGATGCATCGATTTAGGTTGTGTTGTGGTTCTTTTTTTCTTTCTTTTTTGCATGTTTTACCAGATAAATTGGCTTGAGTTGAGTGAATGCAATTCACACTCATGTGTTGTGTTGGTAATAACCGTTGTAAATTCTGAGACACACCTTAGCGACTGCTCTTCATTTGCCCTGTCACATTTCCATTGGGATGAACATTGAACACTGACCCTTGAAAATGAAAATGTTTAGGCATTCGCAGCATTGTTTGCATGATCCAGACTTCACATTTGGATGACCTCACATTCACCTTTAGAATTTTCAGATACACAGCAGAATGGGAGGTTCCTTTAAACGATGTCACTTTTTTGTATCCTGAGGCAGCGAAGCATTTTCAAAATGTCACTAAACCACCCCCATGAGAAATGGGGTCAGTGATGTGGAATGCATGTATGGGTTTTGCCAGATGAAGGGACCAATTTGTTCTAAAAGTGTACTCAAGTTTGTAATGTAAAAATGATTATGGAAGCACCTTTCAAGACTTGTAGCATGATTCCTTGGGGGAGCTGTTTGGATGACATGAGTTACTTGATTTATTTATTTAAAAATAAAACACTGCACATTTCCACAAAATGTACCACCATTCCACAGTCAAGCATGGTGTTGGTAGTGTAAGGATGCTTTCCTGCCTCAGGTTTTGAGTAAATTGCATTTATTAAATTAACCGCACATTTTGCTCAAGATAAGAACATTTCAGATGGTTACAAGGACCATTGAAAAGGTTGTGTGTACTGTTGGTGACATCCATCCAAATGAGCTGTGATTTAAGGGAAGGGTCAGACTGAAACCCATTTCTCTTCTCTTAAAGTTGCAGACATTGTGTGGCTCGTGCACTTAGCTGTTAACACAATGATAATACACAAAGGCAACATTCCATATTAGAGACCCGGCTAAGCACTTGTAAAAGTCTATTTCTGTAAAGCTAAAATGCAACCCTGTTTCCAAGAAAGTTGGCAATCTGTGTAAAATGTTAATAAAAACAGAATGCAATGTGCAAATAATTTAAGCCCTATATTCAATAGAAAATAGTACTCTCAGTCCTCTCACTGTCAGTCATTGTTGACAGCTGCCTGCCTACTTATCTCAAACATGAACTGTTGGATGAGTTGTCATACTACTTTTATATTTTACCTTTATATTTCTGGGGAGATATGTGTGGGGGCGTTTTGTCTTGCCAGGTAACATGACCGGTTTAGGTTGTATGCACACAGCACAAAAAGAGAATTTGACACTGGCCAGCTAAGTTTAACCTTGAATCAAAGCCCAGAATTAACTTCTATCGGTGTGTTTAATAAACCTTGACTGAGTTTTACCAATTTAACAGTAGTACTATTGTTCACCACCACTTCAATGTGCCGCACTAAGGTACTGCAGATTACCTAACATGCTGGTGTTTGCTTTTATGCTCAAGAGTAATCAGAATAATCAACACATACAGCCAAGTTGGCAGCAACATTTGTTAGTGGTCAGAGTATAAGGAATTAATGGATGATTTATTAATCATACCTGACAAACGTGAGGTGAAGTTATACATTGCTACTTCACTGAGATCTCTTTCTGATTTTCTTAAGACAAAGAGTTTCTTTGCAGAGTAGACATCTATGCGTATCAGCTAGGAGCTTGTTTAAATTCTCAAAACGATGCATGTTTCTTTCAAGGAGGTGCCTGAAGGTGATTATACATAGATTTACAGCGATTTAACGTGAGATGAGAACTGTCGTTCATCACTTGGTTTTTGAGTACCATCTGAATGTAAATACATGACCTCAGTGTTCATTTTCTTATGTGGCCCATGCATGTATAGGGAGAATGTGTGGAAGATCCCTGAAGCCCCACCCTGATCCTGGTGCGGTGTGGTCTGCTGTGTAGCTTAGCTCAATCAGGTTCTATAACCTCAGTTATGTTTTTGCAAAGCCACTAAACCTAATGCCAGTGTTAGGTGATCTGAAAGTTGCTTAGGATGTCTTAAAAAGTAGCGCAATCGCTCAGTCGGGGGTGTCATATTATTGCCCTTTATTGAATCAATATTTTAAGATTGGTTACTGGTTATTATTTTTTAGAGAAGAATGTGATAGTCACATTTCTCCTTCATTTCATTGCCAATAGCGCAACATAAAGATGTGTCTTGACTGGAAGCCCGGTGCTCTAAGACAAACCCTTAGGACAGTGTATGCTGTATTGACGGAGACAGTGGTAAAAGAGAGAGGTGAGATTGAAGACCATGCTGCTGAAGCACGGGCACCAGAGGAAACAGGTCGAACCGCTGCACTGCACTACGCCATTGATAGTAGGTTAACAAATCCTTAGCCCTTATATTATGTTAAATATGACTTCGAGGAAAACTCCCAATGTACTGTATGTTTAGCTTAAACCCATAGTATATGTAAGGTTGAATATTAATGAGGCCTTCTAATAGTGATAATACAGTAACTTGTTAGTTGTATCGTTAAGTCTCTTTCTGCGTGCTCCAAGATTCATTTGTTCCTTCAGGCTCAAAACATCAGAGGCGTCTCTCATTAACAAATTAAAAGCTTTCAGCGTTCTTAACATTTGCATTTGTGTACTTTATTTTGGAGTCACTAATCACTGTGGATAATTAAACAAGGACTCTGTTTGATTTCAGAATCACTCTCCAGATGTATTAGTCTAGTTTCAACTTCTCTTTGCATTGCTCACTTAAGGGAAATGCCTAAACTGGTGTGTTGTGAGGCAATTAGGCCTTTGAATCATATTCATTAATTCATGAGGAATATTTTTCAGCAGGCAGCTGGAAATTCCCAATTATTCAATACAATATACCTTCTTCAAAACACACACTTCTGCGCTGAGAGAACTCTGAAATTACTGCTGTGCAGCTTAATAACTGCAGTTCTGTTACTTACTAATATGTTAAAATTAGGCACCGCCCTCACACGTCTAATCTCAGTCCTGAGGAATCCCCCTGGGATATGAGAGATAAACAAAGCTGAGCGGTTCTGAGCAGGACCATCCTGCTGAGTAATATCACCGCGCTTCAGTGGGCAGCAGCTATCCTCTTTGTTCAACTGCACTCCAAAATGGCAAACTTCCCTCACCCAAACAAAGATTACATAATGTATAGGTCTGACATGTGGACAAATTATCGGCCTCCTCTTGAAAGACAGGACATGAAAGAGATCCCCGAGTTTGATTCTTATTAAAGAAAATGATGGAAATGTGAATGTCCGCCTGTACGAGCCCAGGCCACACTCAGTAATTGGCCCTGGGACCAAAACAGGCCATTCATTGTCAGATCCGGTCATTGGGCAAGCGCATGAGATGACCGCCGACATACACGTGCATGCACTTGAACACACTCCCACATAGACACACAAGTTCACATGAAGATCACATGAAGACAGCCAACTGACATACATACACACTCGTGCACCGATTCTGGGATTAGTGTTCTGTAGGATAAAACACTCTTGACAAGAGCCCAGTAATGTTCAGTTCAGAGGGCGAGATCAGGGCTCATTAGCATAATTCTTCTGAGAACCTCAAGGGGGAAAATGGGGTACATGAGCATCCCTCTCATTATGGTATACCACCACCCAATGGGTGTAGGCTTTACTGTGATTCAAATGGTGGGGGTGTAGGGGAGGGGATCTACCCAAGCTTTGTAGATCTGCCAAGTGTTTTGCATTATGTTTGGCTTTACCAAGAACATGTCTTGAAAATATTGAATCAGTAGTTCAGATGATCCCTGTGCTGTTTAAGCTGCCTTTCAGGGAGCCCAGAAGGCTGCCCTATAAACCATAAAGACTGATTGCACAGCTGAGGGCTCCAATGAGATACCTAGTAGACCCCAGATGTAAGGTGAGAGATGGCAACCCTCAGCAGACTTTTGTCATCGACATTCAAGGCAAGAGGAAATTGTGAAAAAAATGGTTATTGGAGGAATTGGATGTGGTTTCACAACTCCTGGAGAGAAAATGTGATGATATATCTGTACAGAAATCATAAAACTCCACCAATAAACCATTATACAAGGAAATGAAGCAGTATTTTATGTACACACACTGTTGATAACAGGGTTGATAAGAAAGTAATATTCATCGCCGGTTGTGTGTGAGAAAGAAAAGACAAAAGTCTCAGGTTATGCATCGATTTCTGAGGATTGAACAAGAAAACATTTCCAGACACCCATTGTTGAGAGTTCAAGACTTTCTGACTATAGAGGTTTTTGCTTGGTTATCTATACTTGGCCAAGGCTCTGCGCCTCATTAAGGGTTTTTTGCAGCGGAGTCAAGGTACCTCACAGCATTCAGCACACACCATGGGCGTTGTATGAATGGGTCAGAATAACATATAGCTTGATGAAATCCCCATCTGCCTTTCAGAGGTGCATGGAAGAGAGACTGAAGGGAATCAGAGATGCTTGCTGTTCAACCTATCTGGACGATGTGCGGTTTTACTCCTAAATGTGAGCTCTTCAACAGAGAATTTAGATACATTGGCTGCATGGTATCCGGTGAGAGTACGCATCTGTGCAAAGGACCTCGAGGCGGGGCATGTGTTGAAGGAATGACCACCTAACAGTGTGGGGGTTGAGGTCACTTTTTTTAGGTTTTTAGGTTACTATAGGTCTTTCAAATATGATTTCTCAAAAAATGTACTTACCTACCCACTAATCTGCTGGATTCAATTCCTGGGCTGTATGTATTAAGTTTAATGGACATTTGTACTATGCTCCTATGTTTACCGCAAACACAGATAACAATTCACTTACCAATGTGGTCAATACTGTTAGGCGTAAATGTGTGTGTCACAAATGGGTGGGTGAACTAGCGGACTTCATGTTTGGCATTAAGTACCGCCCAGAGAGAATGAATATTGATGCAGACCCACTTGACCTCTTAAAGTGGGAAAAAGAGTTCAACATGCCTCAGGATGTCATTACTGCCATCAGGCACGGATGCAAAGCTGTCCTCCCTGGAAAGTACATGACCACTGTGATTAAACATCTGCATAAAGACTTGAGGCATGGGGGTGCAGATAAGATCACTCACCTGAACGGGAGTTGGCCATTTATGCAACAAGAAGGACTATGTTACAAAGAAGTGCAGTTGCATTTTTGCCGAAAAGATCAAAAGTGCCTCAGAAAGCCCCAATGGGCTAGCTCACGATTAGTGAGCCTAAGTTGGTTTCATTGGACATTTTGCATTTAGAACCAAGCAAGGGTAGGTATGAACACATCATAGCACCAGTGGATTACTTCACTAGGTTTGCACATCCCTATGCCACCCGCAGTAATTCTGCAATGACGGCCGCATAGAAAATCTTCCATGAGTTCATAACCATCAAGGCAGAGAATTTGATAACACTCTTTGGAAGCCTTCCAGAGTTGGCAAGGACACCCTCACATAACGCTAGACAAAGCACACAATGGCCATGTTGCGAAGGCAGTGACAGTCAAAGCTGGGGACAGAGACAGGTTTGGAATATGTCTGAGGACCTAACAAGTTACGGACCTAGGGTGATAGAGAAGATTAGAGAAAGGCTGGTCCACAAGGTGAAAAGGGATAAGGGTACCAGGAGCATCAGAATTCAAATTACATGTGGAATTTACTAGGCCGGAAACAGCCGGGTAAGAAAAGAACTTCAAACACCAAACAGAAAGGAGATGAAACAACAAAAGACTCTGATGAGGAAGATTTCTGGTCTCCAGGAGTCAACCCGTCACAAGGACAGAACACCCTGATCCTCAGACAAGATCACAGACGTGACAGAATTTGTTTCATTCCAGTCCCCAGGATAGAGAAAGTAGTCAGGAAGAGGACTTGGTTTAAGAAGTAGATATAATATGGATCATGCAGTTACTGACGTTCTGAGATATGGCAGAAGCCACTATTGAAAGAGGGGAGACTGCAGCTTGTTGAACATTTCTGACTTTTATTTCAGTTTGGGACTGAGTCTTTCTAAACCTATATCATTTACAGTCAGTTAGAAATATACATTTGATGCCATTAAATGTCAGGACACAAGAGGGAGCTCCATAGTTTTGAATTGGGATTAAGGAAGTTTAGACATCTGGGGTGGCTTTATTGTTACAATGGAATCCGTTACTAAAGTTGAAACATTCTTCCTTATTCCACTACATTCCAGATTCTTTCCAATTTCCATCCTGGGAGGAATAACATGATTCTAGTGATATATTGTTGTTTCTAGCAAACAATGTAATGTATTTTCAGCAAATCATTTGTATTTATTTTTTAATATCCTTTTTTGAAACCTTTGTTTAATTATGCTATAAAATGTGACGGTAACAGTAGTTCTTGGAGCTGATTCTAGACATCAGGTTTTTCAGTTTTACACTGCAGTCACACCTCTTATTTAATGCCAGTAGTTCCAGTAAACACCTCCTGTATGCCTTTTTCATGACATACCATGAAATAAACAAAAGGGGACCATCAAAGTCTCTCAGAACTTAGTTGGTGGAGAACATGAGTACTAAATGCCACATTCTATTCCCTCCAACGCATTAGTGTATAAGAACATAACATGTTTTCTTACTCAATGTATAGGTACCTTGCGAAAGCCTTGCATCTTTTACCTTTGTGTACACTAGCGGGATGCATTGAAAACAAAAGCTGTATGTATGTAAGTGCAGACCCATCACATCCAAAATATTAAGAAACACCCTATACAATAACAACATTATATGAATGAGTGCTTTCGAACACCATTCATTATTTGTAATTAATTCAATATCTGATGAATAAAAAGTTCTACAACTTTGGAGAGTCTTCATCTATTGTCCAAACTTTGCAAATATAAAAATCACGTTTAAAACCTTTTCACAATTTTTAATAGCCTCTTTGTAACCCCAAACATACAATTAACTTAGAGTCCCTTAAGAAAAAATTGCAACGCCTTGCAATAAAAGGCTAAAATTGGTCGAAAACAATCCCTTTCAGCATAGTACAGTAGATAATTGTCTTTGAATGTTGTATCGATACCTCCATGTAACTACAAAGATATATCTGTCTCTTCTAATTCTGAGAGGAAGGATTTACCAGAAGTAGTTTTAATAAAGTTAAAACTTTAATGAACTTTAATTGCATACAGCTCAGAATACAACCACAATATTTACCCTAAATGACAGTGTGAAAAGATGAAAGGCAAATACAATTATATGGAAAATGCCTCCTGTTTATAACACACCACTTAGTCATTAGCCTCCTGTGATGGAAATCAAACGTCCATCCACAGGGATATTGCAGCAGACAACCATTTATCTGGCTCCAGTAAGCACGCAACCGCTAACACTGGATTGTTGAGGAGTTGAAAAACATTGCCTGGTCTGACCACTCTTTGTTCAGTTTCTTTGTTTGTCCTTTGTAGTTTCAGACATCAAACAAATAGAGAATCTTTGGGATGAGATGGAAAATGTCCATGGAATTTTGAATTTCCATTGGAACATTTCTTACACCCTGTAGATTTCATGCCATTTCAACAAGCTTCACTCTTCCCCTCTTTCAATAGTGGCTTCTGCCATATCTCAAAATGTCAGCAACTGAGTGGAAGTGTCGGGTGTTGTGTAGTTTTGGTCCTGGAATTTATTTTGATTACTTCATTGACATTGATAGAGCTTAGGTGGTGGAATTTTTCATCAGGCTTGGACATCAGGTGTCCACATCTGGTAAATGGGAAGTTAACAAATCCCTTGCTGATCTGAATCAGTGATGCCATTTAAACATGGGGAATATATATTTGAATTGGGCTTAGCTTAATTTTAGGGAGCTTCGCCTATCCATGCATGATCCATACTAAATCTGCTCCATGTCCTCTTCCTGACTTCTTTTGGGGAATAAGATAAAACACATTCTGTTACTTCTGTGATTTTGTCTGAGGTTCAGGGTGTTCGTTGCCTCTGACTGGGCAGACTCCTGGATTCCAGAAATCTTTCTCACCAGAGTCTATTGTTTCATTTCCTTTCTGTTTAGTTTTTACGTTTTTTTCCTAACAGGCTGTTTCCGGCCTTCTAAGTTCCACATGTAATTTTAATTCTGATGCTCCTGGTACCCTTATCCCATTTCACCTTGTAGGCCAGCCTTTCGCTAATGTTCTCTATCACCCTTTGTATGGTACGTAACTTGTTAGGTCTTTAAATTCCTAAGTCTCTGTCCCCAGGTTTGACGGTCACTGCTTTTGCAACATGGCCATTGTGTGCTTTGTCTAGCATTATGTGAGGGTGTCTTTGCCTTGCCAACTCCGGAAGGCATCCAAAGAGTGATATCAAATTCCCTGCCGTGACCATGGTGGAGCTTCTAAGGATATCTGAAGATGGTTATGAACTCATGGAAGATTTTCTATGCTGCCGTCATTGCAGAATTACTGCGGGTGGAATAGGGATGTGCAAACCTAGTGAAGTAATCCACTGGTGCTATGATGTGTTCATACGTACCCTTGCTTGGTTCTAACGCAGAATGTCCAATGAAACCAACTCAAACCATGCACTAGTCGTGAGCTAGCCCATTGTGGCTTTCTGAGGCCCTTTTGATCTTTTCGGCTAAATGATACTCCGCTTCTCAGTAGCACAGTCCTTAACTTCTTGTTGCATAAATGGACGATAAAATGACTCCCTTTCAGGTGAGTGATCTTATCTGCACCCACATGCCTCAAGTCTTCATGCAAATGTTGAAACACAGTGGTCATGTACTTTCCAGGGAGGACAGCTTTGCATCGTGCCTTATGACAGTAATGACATCCTGAGGCATGTTGAACACATTTCACCCATGCTTGTTCAATTAAAAACATCTACCAAAAAGCCTGACAGATTGAGTGGGTGACAGCATGTAGGACGAGTGTACGGGGAGCTCACTCAGACTGACGGTTCTTTTAAAATCCCTTTTGTCAAACAATGTGTGAGCAGTGTTGCAGTGAGCAATGTTACAATGAGCAGTGTTGCAGTGAGATGATCTCGAACAGCGTGAAGTTGCCTGCATCATAAAAATCTGACACCTTTCAGTTGTTTCACAAATGGTTTCTTTAAGACAGACCAGATGTTCATGGTAGAATTTAGCTATCTAGGCCAAATTGAATTTCTAACTCTGTTAATTAAGCTAGCTGGCTCTTTAGTTATTGTAAGTATATTTCTTTAAGTTCTTGCTAATTATAAACTCATCAAGTAACAGGTTGAAAAGCTTTGCCTCCAAACAAGCCTGTATTATTCATGCCACGAATCCTACAGTGTGTCAGAAATGTTCCACAAGGTTTTTAGTCCAAAATGGCATGGGTGTGTTATAAACAAGGCATTTTGTAATGTAACAGTATTTGCGTTTCATCTTTCTGTCATTTCAGCACTGTCATTTAGGGTTAATATTGTGGTTAAACTACAATGTGGTTGACATCAGAGTAATGTTTTAACGGTATACAAACTACGAAAACTACTTCTGGTAAATCCTAGAGTTGTATCACTCCTCACAGGCAACTTAATGAGTTAGGAAAGACAGCTGTATCTTTATAGTCACAGGGAGGTATTAAAACAACATACGAAGACACTCTTCCTACATGCTGTCACCCACTCAGTCTGTCAGGCTTTCTGGTTGTTCAACACATGTTGAGAATGTTCTTCATGGAACAAATATGGATTATGTTTTTAGTCACTTGAAAAAGCTATTTTACATAAGAGTCAAAGGGCTGCTACGGACAGTTAAAAGGACGTGTATTTATCAGCCTGATTTCATCCTCTACTCCCAATCACACATATAGCTCAGGCACTCATGTGACGGGAAATCTCATCAAAATCATTGTCAGAAGAAGTGAAGTAAAATGCTCTTGCTCTCCCCTATTACACACATACATGCTCACCCAAGCATTCAATGTATCTCCACACTATCGCACAAAGGGTGAACAGATGACATTTCGCCAGAGACAAGAAATTTCCTAGAAATGATACAATTGACTTGTTTATGCCTCACATAATTATTTGTCTGTAATTGTTCTTGGCCTTCGATGTAGCCTCATCACCTGTACTAGTCCTTTGGGTAGCTCTGTTTTGAGCAAAAAGCGGTTCGGCTGCACAAACCAATGGGAGCTATCATTGTCCGCTCAGTTATTGTAAATTCACCAAGTCATGTCTCGATGCCTCTATAATCTGGTAGCATTCAGTAATAATTGACCATAAATGTCTCTCTATCTTAGTAACAGAGCTACAAGGTGGTTTTACTTTCCAGGTCTCATGGTTCAGATAAAACAAATTAGTGGATGAACGGTTAATTTCTGTTTCTCTTGGCACGCAGGATATCATTTTGGTTATACGGCCTAGTATCAAACAGGGCTGTGACATGGCCTGATGTGACAGGGCCTTATGATTGGCCATTTTAACTGCCATTGCTCAGCCTGTTAGCAAGCTAGAATAAAAACTATTTGCATGGAAGCAAAGAATTTCAGTAACATTTTTAGACATGTTTTGGATTTACAAAAAAAAAAATCCAGGATTTTTCAGCATGACAGGGCATGACTCTTTGAACAAAATGCTAAAGCAAGCTAAAAATCAGTCAATGACAAGACTCATCTTTAATCAGTGTCAGCTGTCACCACAATCAAATGATGTTCCTAAATTAATTAAAACTATGAAAGATTTAGCTCACATTTGGCAGAGAACAGGCAATTTTTCTGGTTTTGCTATTTTCAAACTGTTTTTAAGAAAGACAAAAACTAAGAACTTAATGAATAACATATTCCTTTACAGAACAACTCACAGAAATCAACCATCTAATCATTTTTGTTTTATTCACTCAAACAATTCCATGACAGGTAATGTGCATTTTTGGTAGAATGGCCTATATATTGGTGTTGGAGCAACATATGCTGCCATCCAGATGACATCATTTTCAGAGAAGGCTTTGATTATTTCAGCAAGACAATGACAAAAGGAGACCCCGAAAGGTTGAGCAGCTGAAATTCTGTATCAAGCAAGAATGGGAATACATTTTCCTTTTAAAACTACAGGAATTGCTCTCCTCAGTTTCCAAATGCTTACGGAGTATATACTACTGAGAAGAGGTGATAAATCACAATGGTAAACATTGTGCCCCTGTCCCAAAGTCTTTGAAATGTGTTGCTGGCATCAAATAAAAAATGGGCAATAACATGTCTTATTTTGAACATTTGATATACTGTGTTAGCACTATTTCAATTACATATAGGGATACATGATTTGCAAATTTTTGCATTCTGTTTTTATTTTATGCAGTAACCCAACGTTTTTGAAAACGGAGTTGTATTCAAGCCTCTAGACTGTATACTGTGGACTGTTGTTTGAATGTTTGGGAGTTGATTATTAAGTAACATGAAGATTATATTATTCACTGGTTATCCACTGCTTAACTTAAAAATTTACTTGCAAGAAGGCTTCACCACAGTACCTAACTTACTGAGCCTATGACACATAGCATGATTCAGCGAGTTAACCCTAAAACTGCTGGTCACAACCAATGACCCCACTTTAGCTGTTCCTTAGCAACAGTTTACCTGGGTGTAGATGTACTGTACAGTAGCTTAGAGGGATTCTACTGCTGACAGACTCAAAGTAGTTGGGGCTGTTAGTGAGGCAATTAGTGTTGTGTTTTTTCCTGAATTGCATGGTGTAATTAAAGACTGGGTCTAGCTGTTGTGCTGCGCTGAGACACAGAGACAAAGCTTCAGGAGAGACACGGCACACAGTCCAACATGTTACAAAAGAATATTCAGTTGGCCCTTGGTAGGGATTTTAAATAGAATTTGAATTGCACAGGAAGCTGAACATAATTAGAAGTTGAACTGACACTAGCAGAATTCCGTTCAAACCATTTCAAAAGGGATGACATGAATGGTTCATTAATTTTTTATTTTTGTTAATCAAAAGGCAATGCCATTTTTTAATCTAAAGCATTCTTTAATGAATTATTAATGAGAACTCACAACAGGTAAGACCATTTTTTTTGGGAAAATACATTTAATAAAATTGAAAGGTTCCCCTAAAAGTTATACATGATGTTACAATTAGCATACAGAAGTATGGTGGTAAATTCATTACATTTTCATTTAATTGATCTGAACTTAAAATTAATTTCAGATGCAGTCATGTAATTAAAATTTAAATGTGCAACCATTCCACTATAGATATTCCCCAGCGATCACTGCTGTGTGAATACATTGCGTTTCCGATGTCCATTTTGTCATTTGAGGGGGGACATAGGAGGTCTACATTCTAATTTCGAATACTGTTTCAGGACCCATGTATAACCTTTGTGGGCCGCATTGGAGAGTGAGGAGACAAATCCTTATTTGTGTTTCGGGATCATATTTGGTCTGAGTCTGGATCTGCATGTGTTGTACCAATAACTAATCACTCTTGACTCAATATATCAATTCTATTTTTATCTATTGTTATTGATAACTTCATATGTTTAGTCCCTTAGCAATTTGCAACTTAAGAAGTACTGACCCGTATCTTGGTTTTCTGAAGGCCTAAGCTTGCATTTTATTTGCCTTGGTTTTGACACATTCAGTGGCAAAATCTAGTGGCACATCCATTGGCACATCCAGTGGAACAATCTAGTGACACAAGCCAGTGGCAAATCCTGTGGTATAATCTAGTGGCACAGCCAGAGGCACATCTAGTAGAACATCCAGTAGCACATCCAGTGGAACATACAGCAGCATATCTAGTGGCACATCCAGAGCAATCATAGGGAATCATGTATGATGTTATTTGACATTTAGCCGGCACAATTTTGCAATGTGATTTCCATGTATTATTAAAACACAGTCTCATGTCCTCTGTCTCTGATTTTCTACCAGTCACTTCTCACTACTCCTCTTCTGCAGCCCTGTCCAACATATTAACTAATAGCTGTCAATGAAGGACATTGTCGGTTTCTTATCTAGCGAAGAAGGTTATCTTTATTCAAGGGGGATGCCTTACCCGACTGGGCACTTTACCCAACAGGGCACAGCAGGCTGTGGGTGTGGAGGTGTGTCTGGCAGGCAGAGGAGGGTGGACAGAGAGCCCCGGCAACGTGAGCCAGGCTGGCAGGGATCTCAGCATGCCTACGCCCTCCGGATGGGGCCGGAGCGGTTATTGTTGGCTGAATTAATGCTGGTGGGCCAATGTTAGCTTACTGTTAGGGGCTGGGGGAAGAGGGCCAGGGGCACACTACAACTGACAGGATTTACAAATGCAGGATTTGTGTTTAGTGTGTCAACCAGATCAGATCAGTGGGGATGACAATGTGTCATACGGATAGGTGCCTAAGCATTCAATATGTAACAAATAAATAATGTGTCATACGGATAGGTGCCTAAGCATTCAATATGTAACAAATAAATAATGTGTCATACTGTTAAGTGTCTGAGCATTCAATATGCAACAAATAAATAATGTATCATACTGTTAGGTGCCTGAGCATTCAATATGTAACAAATAAAAGATGTCATACGGAGAGGTGCCTGAGCATGCAATATGTAACAAATAAAATGTGTCATACTGACAGGTGCCTGAGCATTCAATATGTAACAAATAAAACATGTCATTCTGAGAGGTTCCTGAGCATTCAATATGTAACAAATACATTTCCAATTGGCGGAGGCATTTTATATGTGGTGTTTCTCAATCTTACCAGACACAATTAATCAAAACGGGACCTCCTGGAATCCTGGATATATTGTGTATACGCTACAGCTACATTACAGCTACACAAAGTGATGTCTTTAAACTCTCGGCTAATAACACAGCCTCTGTCATCTTGGTGTACTTTTATCAAACCTCTATGTTGCGCTATTATTGACTATGTCTGACGATAGAGGTGAAGGAAGATACACCCAAAGAGGTGAAGGAAGATACACTGATGATGCAGACGAAGAGGTGATAGATGAAGACATCTCACATATTCCTCAGGGCCACTGAATTAATATAGGTATAAGGTGAAGACGTCTTCTTGTGAAGAATGCTATCAATCTCTATTACCACTCCTCTCATGAGCCCATATAAACTCAGATTGACACTAACCTACAGTATAGTTATAGGATAGTTATTTGATAACCCTGTTGCAGGAGAACCTTCCTTGCTTTGCAGTTTGACATGTCAGATTTGATTGACCGTTAAAAGAAATTGTATCAACCACTACAGACAATTTCCTCTTGCTTTGGGTAATATTTGGGCTATAGCAAGCTGGCTCAAATCAGTGCAACGCTCGATACAGTCTTAAAAAGAAAGAGACTGCCAACTCCAGCTTGAATACTTGTCTGTGAGTAAATAAGCATTGCATTTGAATGTGAACGTGGACGCAATATTCCCTGCGCAGGGGAGATGAAGATTATGTTTGCGGTATCTGCTGGAGACTCCAGTGGGGAGCAGTCTGACAGCGTGTCTCTATGAAGGCTTATTAATGAATGTAGGTTCACATTTGCCTACATGTGTCTGGCAGACCCACTGATGGTGGCTCCCTTGTTTTTCGGAGCCTGTGTGTACGCGGTAGTTTTCCGTTATCTTGGTTGAAATTGATACAACAAACAGAGAGAAATTACAGCTACGCCAGCTTTGTCACTTCTAGTTAGGGCATGTACTCTGTTTTTCTCGATTGGCACGTTGAACTAGTGTTGTTTCTCTTACAAATAATACAATGTTATCGTGTTTGGATCTGTTAAGTAAAATTCTGTCATTTTGTGATCGTGCTGACATTGATTATGTTGTGGTCTTACGACACGAAACAAGCCTGGTCTCTTCAAGAACAGTGACTATATGCGAGTAATGTAGGGAATATAAAACATTGCAGCCAATGGTATTATCAGTTTACCCAGTTTTTACCATGCACTGAGTGTTGGTTTCCACAGAGAACCTTGGGATAGGATGTGGCCTCATTTCACTTTGACCTTCCACATAGTGGCAAATATGTATATAATGGGATTAATATTCTTGATCATAAACGTTCTAGATATCAGAGTGAACACATTGCATAAGCAATTGCATAAACTCCAAAATTCTTTCTCCAAAGAAAAAAACCTATGTTTTGGTTCAGAGCTCATACAACCCTTTATGGAATTAGAATTATCATTGTTTGATTTTGTACAACTCTAAATCATTTTTTACCTGTGTTCTTTACCCCTGGCAAAAGGGGGCAGCCCAGGAGTCTCTGCTATAATATATTCATATTTCTTGGTATTGAATGGTATTGCAAAATGTCTACTTTAGTTGTCTAACCGCTAACAATATCTTTGAGACCCCCCTTTCGACACCCCCCCCCCTCCTTTCCGGAGTCTGCCTCCTCCTGTCACGTTGCTGCTCCCCCTCCCTTCTAGGGAAACACCGGCCGTCGCTCTGTGAGACTCTAACTAAGCAACGGAGAAGTCAGTATCGCTCTAGACAAGACTAGCAGTAATGAAAGAAGGTACTGCCGCACACTATCGTCAATACTAATGGGGAACTTAGCTAGCTAGCCGCTTGTAACTTGTAATTATTCTGCAATTGGCAGAATAATACAAACAATGTCTTAAAGTAAAATGTTTTCCCTTAATTCATAACTCATCATATACATCTTTGGGATCTTACAGGTCGAAAGTCTCATACTGAACTTTGAGCACATAAACATCTGAGTTGGACGTTTAAGACATTACACTGTCCCTTTTCAGTAGCTGGATTTGTATAGATAAAGTGGTCATAACCAACAAAAGCATGACATGCCACCAGTGAATTGCAATCCTTCTGTAAACCTATGTAAAATGTTCTAGTAAGGCCACTGGTTAGAACAGAGAAAGTAAACTTAAGACGTTGCTCTTTCCTGCTGCCTTGTTTCCCAAATCCTTGTAGTGAATGACCTCTGGAGGGCGCCAGTGGGCTCTGTATTACAGGCACCTCTGAGATTTCACATCCCATACTCTCGTCTTTAGCACTGCAAAATAAATGCCTCATGGCCACGTTTGTCCCTAACCTCAAGTGATGGGCCTATTTTCACAGCATGACACGCAGACACCAGTCACATTTTATTTGTCTTTTCAAATCGATCCTATTCTGACTGAACAAACAGACCTCCAAAATAATGAGGACGTTCGCTCATTAGCAATGCGCGTAGATGGGTGAAAACAGTTATGAGATTCCGGTTTAACAAACGAGTACTGCTTCAGAAAATCATTATATACAACAGGACAGAAAGGTAATCAGAGTTGCATTCTCGTCAACGGTGGGATGTGGTGTCTGTGAAAAGAGGACAGTGTCTGTGTGCTTCTCCATGCATGTGTATTCATGCATTCACGGTCATGTGGCGTGTGTTATACACACACACACACACATACAGACGCCTACATTCAATCTGTGTCACCTATTTCACTGTGAATCACTCTTTCCCTGCATCTCTCCGGAGAGGGGTTCCCCTGTGTATGTCGCAGTGTGGACGTGTTTGTGTGAGATACAGTTGAAAGAACCTGGTGTACAGTATACTGTAGTGGGGACATATTTAAAAGGGAGGATTTAGAGAAACAGGAAGTTGTTGGAGGCTGCCTCAGACAGATACGGATGTAAAGATGGGACCGAGTGAGAGAGAGCATATTTGAATGAGAGAGAGAGAGAGAAGATGGGAGAGTAAAACAGAGAGAGAGAGGATGGGAGAGTGACAGAGTGTGTGTGTGTGCCGGAGAGAGAAAGGGGGCAGTGTTCTTGAGTTGGCAAGTCGTGAAGTGTTCCCCAGAGTGAGTGAATGTGACAGCCTCTCACAACGGGGAGCACTTCTACCGAGCACCTGATCCTGACCAGACCACCTGTCTGTCACACACATCCAGGAATAAAGAAGTCTATTAACACCGTTCTCCCAGGGTAATGTCCATTGCACACATTTCCAGTTCCTCATCAGGGAGAAACAGCAAAGTTAATAAGGATGGGCAGAGCCGAATGCAGAGGTTGAACAAACCTGCATTGTTTTAATGTCCACAATTTTCCTGGTGACTGGGTGGTACATTAACATCCACCATATGTACTCTCTCTTGTCTGTATTTGTTTTAGCTAAAATGTTGTCATTGCAGTTGATTTGCACAAAAAGTGTGAATGCTAAGTGTTGCAGAGGCTCGGTTGGATTTGCTTGTTAATTCGTAGATATGTGTGGAGGCGCAGTGATCGTGTGTCATTCTGTCCACACTTGACTCCAGCATATTACAATTATCAAGAAACTGTAGATCTGAGCTTTCACTCAGCACAAACAGGGAGTGTTCTGAATGCAAAGTGAATTTGAGCAGATAAGAAGGGCCCCAGTGTTGAAATAAAGATGAAATGTGCAATGATGAAATGTGTTTTAAATAACAGCGTCTGTCATTGTGGGGGAATGAAACACTTCAGGCACGGTGGTGCTCTTATCGTGGTTGAATTACGCTTGGAGACAACTTTCCCTCTCCCTTTTATTGTCTAAAATAATTACCTGTCAAACAGTGTTTATACAAAATATAGGTTACTTAATACGCCGAGATACCCTTCTGGAATGGAATGGCTGAAGGGATTTTCCACACTGTCACTCCATTTCACCAAAAAATAATCATACATGACACTGTCACCACCGAATCCTCTGGAAAGGACAACAAGTTGGCCTGTCAGGGCTCTTTTTCAGGTCCTTGTCCTTGAAACCTTTTGTCATTTCTCTACTTCTCTTTCTTCTCTCGGAAAGGAGCTGTTGGGGTTTTTAAATGGCTGCCGGAATAATACCCGTGAAAACAGAAGTAATCGTCCCTGCCTTTCAAGCCCACTATCTCCCCATTTTCTCTTCCACTTCCCTTCTGTGCCCTTTTTTATGTGATACTGGCTCCCTTTATCCAATGAGAGAAATGCATTGGAACAGGTGGAGCCACAGACCGTAGCCCATTAGCGGTCCTGCCAAAGGCCTGTTCGTCTGTCCCTGTTGGAATATGCCCTCGTCTGCATGCACTATATGTATACAGAATACCTACACAACCATGTCCACACAAGGGCATGCAAAACCATTCATGCACACACACACACACTCACACACACGTAGTTAACAGCCAAGAGCCTGACAGACTTCCGCTGAACAACTAATATAAAGAGAAGGAAAGGGTAATGTGTAGGTCACACTCATATTTGTTTTAATAAAGCAGTAAATTTGACGCAGTAAACCTTTTTGCCATGGGCGAATGTGTAATGTTCAGATACGTTAAAGACCTAGTGCCATTTGCAATAAAAGTCAGTAGCATCGAACATTAGGTGATAGTCTGTGGGTGTTGTACAGTAGTTAACTGCTTAAGGCAGACATGAATGTGACTTTGAGCTTGGAAGCAGCTTCTGGCTTCATAGGGTTGAAACCATGGTAGAGCTCCCTCCATGATCTGTGTATAGTCAAAAGCAGAGAGAATACTACGTCACGAACAATGTTTTCCAGTGTATTTCCTCCTACCAACAGCCCTAAAATGTGGTAATTTTACCTCATGTGCGTGGAAAAAAGCTAATCGGCTATTTTTGGTTTTAGACTAACAAAATGACACTGTAGAGGTTATGCTGAGTTCAGATGTTTCCCAGTGCAACCGACAGTAAATGTAATGTTGTCAAGACTTTTTGTAGTTGTAGACTACTCATAAGGAGACGTATGCCAACTTATATATACACTATATATACAAATAAATGTGTCTCAGTTTTGTCAAGTTCATCTATGCTACTCATAGGAAAATGCTTTTAGACACAGAAGTACGCTGAATTAGCCTGAGTTACTTGCACCTACATGCCTGCACGCTCATCCTATTTCTCTGCAGTTCCGAAACCAATCCTATCAGTATCTTAAAATAACTCAACAACTTCTGAAGACTGTGTGGAGCTGGTGAATTAGGTGCAAAGCGGGCAGGTTGCCATGACACAAGATGACCATTGTGGACGTGCTGTCTTAACTTTAAAGAGGCAAACAGAGGGCAGTGGTGGAATCTGTGTTTGGTGTACATTCCGCATCTTGTGCCAAGGAGTGCCACTGAACTGATGGTGTTTTTTGGGGGGTTATTTCTCCCTCTGACTGGTCCATGTTTTCTCCCATGCTGACTGGGACCCAATTACATATAAAAAAGAATGGCACATGTATTGGAGTTACACTAGGCTCCTGTGCTCAATGCTTCAAGGGGAGCATCATCGGATACAGAGAGAGGTTACAATTGTCCTCAGTAACGAGTTGAAGACCCTAATTGTGGGAATAGACTCCATTACCGGGTAGTATACTGTATTTACAAGAGAAAAAAAGAAAAATAAGATTAATTAGCAGGCATTAGTCATGGCTTTCATATCCTCTCCTCTCTCCCCAGAGGGAACATACCACTCACTCAAAACACCTGCCTGGTCTCTGAGCTTAGTGTGCTGCTGCAAATACAGTCAGAGATGCAGTAATTTTCGGATCTGTTGCAATGGTGCTGGGAAATTGCTTGTTCAATTCTCAGGTGAGAGGGGTGTAGTGTCCTCTGGGCACCAATCAAAAGCAATTAGCAACAGGAAGTGTTACGGGGTTCCCACACATACATGTGCACAAACACACTCACAAACAAACACACCAGTAGTAAGTGTTCAATATCGATATTGGAGAATGTCAACAGAACAATCTATAAGTCCGCTCCCATTTGGCTTGACCTTTTTTTTGAGAGGTCCCACTGAGTACATTAATGTCAAATCAATGGGCATAATCCCGGTGGTCTGAATATCATTGATACCCACACAGCATTAACTAATAAGCATACGTGCTGCCATGGGTTACATATTGAATATTAATGACTTTAAATGACTATTCTGAATACAGACCCATTTACAAAAAAGTTAGGAGGCAGCTGCAAAATGTAAATATAAACTGAATGCCGTGATGTGCATATTACTTTTATTGTAAATAGTACAAAGACAACATGTCAATTTTTTACACTGAAAAAAGTTATTGTTTTTGGAAACATATTTGGACATCTTGAATTTGATGCCAGCAACACATTTCTAAATCGTTTTTTAGTATGTATGTAGTATGTTTACCCCTGTGTTGCATCAACTCTTTTATTTTCAATACTCTGTAAGCATTTTTAAACTGATTAGACCAATTGCATTAGTTTTTTCTCAGCAGTTCCGCTTCATAATGCGCTAAATGCTTTCAGTGGGTGACAGGTCTGGACCGCAGGCAGGCCAGTTTAGCACCCATACTTTTTTATTGCGCAGCCATTCTGTTGTAATACATGCAGAATGGGGTTTGGCATTGTCCTGCTAAAATAAACAAAGCCTTCCCTAAAAGAGTTGTAGTCTGGATGGCAGCATATGTTGCTCCATATATTGTTTTTGCATTAATGGTGCCTTCAACAGTGTGCGAGTCACCCATGCTATGTGCACTAATGCACCCCCATACCATCACGGATGTTGGCTTTCAAATTGTGCACTCATAAGAAGCCGGATGGACCCTTTCCTCTTTGGATGGAGCCTTGCCCTTTGCATACAGAGAGTATGAGTATATTTTTATGATATTATGTACCATAGATGATGAGGTCGCCAAACGCTGATAGACATTATTCTTAAATTGTTACACTATTTGCCTTTGCAGTTATTCACAGCGTGGTGAACCCCTCCCCATCTTAAATACAGAAAGATTCATCCTCTCTGAGGTGCTCTTTTATAGGTGCATATTGTTTTCTAGAAACAATAAAATGTCTCAGTTTAACATTTGATATGTTTGCCTTGTACTATTTTCTATTACATATACCGTCTAAGTGATTTGCACCTCATTGCTTTCTGTTTTTATTTTTCACGATGTCACCCCTTTTTTTGGAAACAGGGTTGTGGAAAATAATGAATGGACATGGCTTGGCAGTACTTCTGTAGCTCTGTGACCCACTATGAATCATTGTAAAGAGGAAGGATGAGGTGACACATCTCAGAAACGGAGACAGACAACTTGCTGTTAGAAAAGCAATTATTTAGACTTTTTTTTTTCTTCCCAGAACTACTCCCGCTCAACCACTGAGACTATGATTCTGCCCCCTTGCTTACTGTAAGGAGAACCTGTATAGTGTTAATGATGAGAACTGAGTAAACACGTACAACGTATTATACAGATAAAGTAAAAAAATGGTTACTACGACATTGTATTTATTCTCTTTAAAGGTGTAACCACTCTAGGGTGATTATGGCTTTGAGTGATTGTATGTGTTGCATGCATTACAGCAGTATTCTTTTTTATTTTCCAACAGGATGCATCAACCAATGGCAAATTCTTTTTTATTGAGCTTGCATTCTGATTCACATATCAGTTATTTTTTGTATAAATTATTGCCTTTTACTCAATCACACTAGTGTTGTGTAGAAGTGATGGTCTTGTTTAGTAGAACCACTTTCAACAAGGACATTTTAGAGGGGTCCGCCTTGGGACGGCAAGTGTATATTACCGATCCTCAGGAGCTCACTGGCCATCTTGATTTTTGAAGATTGCAAAAAGAAGAGGTTGCTTCTAAAGACTGCCGATCGCTATGAAAGCGTTGAAACTGCTATCAATTCTGGATATTGTGGTTTGCTTACAACCAGGAAATGTAGATGGCTGTTGCTACCCGTGAAATGCAGAAATGTTGATTATTTTTGTTGTATGACGAAATTACAATATTGATGGCCCCTATGATGTTCTAATACCATAATAATATACATACTGTATATCGTTAAATAGAGCAGCAGTGACCTTTTCCCTTAACCCAGCCAAATAGCAGGCACACCAAACCGTCCCTTCAGCCTATACAGTTCATTAGAGAAGAGTGGGCATTTATTGGTTCCAATAGTGGTAGATAGCTCAGGTCAAAGTCAAGAATGTGGCCTGGTCTGTATAGAATATAGATGATATACATTTCTGAGACCTTATTGCCTTAATTGCATCCCCCTATCAAAGTTTAAAAGACCCTCCACTCAATAATGAAGTGTTAGCCTTTATTTCCAACTCCCTAGGCCTGGAGACTTATTTTTAAACCCATCACTTCTCCGTGCTGTTCACCCGGTGCTGCAGTGACTTTAATGTCATTAACATGAATATTGCACAAAGGATTGTGGTTTACCTCTCAGGGGCAACAACTATTTCTCCTGTATTAAACATGAATGAGCATTAAAGTATCTTTGAGCAGAGGAAAGGCTACCGATTTTAAATACAATGGCCCAGCTATGGAGAGTGAGCTTGAGAGTGAGAGAGAAATAGCGAGAGTAGATATCACAGAAAATACATTAGCCTTTTAGCAAGACCGTAGGCTACACGACAACATAACATACATCGAAAAACATTATATGACTCTGAAAATGAAGAATATAATTTGTATCAATATTGCAGAGCTCTGAGCTACGACTTAGCTACGCTGAGCTACGACTTGCGCAAAATGCACAAGACTATTGTGGTGGAAATTAAATCAATTGGGGCTAAATGCAAAGTAACATTGTACGGTACCATCTGGCTTCGCTCATCAATGCATCCGTCTTCACCTGTCATGGAAAACAATATAAATATGTTGCCATAGAGACAATTTTTTTTCTGTGTGAGTTCATTCGAGTTTCCATGCAGACCTTATAGAAAGACTTCATGTCTTACAGAGTTTTACAGCATTTACTATCCGCCTTTTTTCTCTCTCTTGTTCAGACCTCTCAAATCTCAAATGAACCACATTAGAAATCAAAGGACAGATCTCTGTGTCTGTGTATCACTTATGTCCTTTTGCAATTCATTTCTCATCTTGGTCTGGTGGTAGTGTCTGTATGGTCAGGCTGACACCTCATCACCATTCTAATCAAAAGCTTGAGCTCCTTGTCTTCCAACTGACACCGTCAAACAGCGCTTTTCAGTTTACGAGAGAACAAAGCAATCTTACGGGCCGCGCAAAGCTGGTTGGAGGGCAGGGCAGGCTGCCTCCGTCCTTCGATATTCTGTGACCTCTTGCTCTTTCTACGTGGCCACTTTTCTGTGTAAAATCTGTTGTGAATTCTTCTTCTTTGTTTTGTTGCTGTTTTGTGTAGCAGCAGTATATCCCATTTATAAGTAAGCCAGTCATTTTGAATTATTCTTACATTTGTATGTCTTTACAGCCCAATATGCGTTCTGTGATTTCTGGCCACCCTCTTTTGTAAAAGTGAAGGTGTCAAGCCAAAAAGGATTCCTGAGAATGTGGCTATTTGGGCTCTATCAAAACGACTCATGTTCAAACTTGGAATTCAATGGTTAATTGAGGTACAACAGTTATTCTAATTGAGGTACAAATAAACCAAATATTACACATCCAGACAAACATGTGAGGTTTAAATTAAAATGATAATTTCCAACGTCTAAATGCTCAATCCTTGAGTGTATTGGTCATCTTAGACGGCTGTGCCACATGGGAGAAAAAAGCACACATTATATTGCAACTAATCTCCCATGGGCACACTCGTTGTGTAAACAAAGAAATCTAGCAGGAGTGGGTGGCGTGTGTGAGATAACATGCAGCATTAGGATTTTTAAACCGTTTACCACTGTTTATTTATGTTTCAGGATTGTTCTACTTGAGGGAGGTTTTTCAACCCTGTGTCAATGTTCCCTCCTGGAAACACAAAATCACTGAACGGAATCTTAATTCTACAGCATGAGTTTTGATTGACAAAAACACTATTGCCAGAAACCCAATAAAAATGCTACAGTTGTGGCTGAAAGTTTTGAGAATGACACAAGTATTGATTTACACTTGCTGCTGCAGTGTTTTTAGATCTTTTTGTCCGATGTTACTATATTATACTTATAAGTATAATTACAAGCATTTCATAAGTGTTTTCATAAAGGTAATTATTGTACAAGCATATATTCAATATTTGCTATGTTGACACTTCTTCTTCAAGACCTCTGCAAATCACCCTGGCATGCTGTCAATCAACTTCTAGGCCACACCCTGACTTATGGCAATTGCATTGAAGGAGCAAGAAGGACAGAGTGACTATACAAGATAACCTAAATGGGTCACAGCTAGCATTTTGTTCTTACTAACAAAAGAATGACTTATTCCTTTAATAATGACTTATTCCTTTGTTAATAAATGTACTCTATGTATCAACATGGTCTTAGAAGCAAAACTTTAGTTTTTTTATTAAATGTTAGGCTACTCTGTTATTAGTCAGTTTTAGATAAAGGGTTGCACAATTCATAACTGAATCATAATAAACAATAATAATACATAAGGCTTGCTAGTTATAATGGATTCAAGGTTAAATCTACTCATTTGGGAGTCAGTGATTTGTAGATTTAGAAATCAATTATGACATATTGCAACGTGTGTAAAACAACACAAGCTGGATGCTGACTGTCAGTGGTGCTTTAATGCTGATGTTTCCATCAACAGCCAAGGACTACTAAAATGTATGTGTATTTAGGGAAACGTGTACGACAAGTATGTCTCACATGATCCACGGAGACCCTGCTCTTGGAGAGTTACAGGGTATGCAGATTTTTGCTGTAACATATTATATAAAATATTTTGAATTTACTACCCTACTGCCCTGATCATTGTTCCCAGCAGACCTGTTCCCTGACTGACTACTGTAACTTCAATTAACCAGGTACAATAGGTCATTGCCATCAAAAACCTGCTTACCCTGCGTCTCTCTAAAATCAGGGTTTCTTACTCCTGGCCTAGAGTATGATTGTTTAAATGTTTCCTTGATTACGATTTTATATTAATATTTAGATAACCTTGAGGGGAATTTCTAATTCCTTAAAATTAAGCAACTTTCAATTAGGTACAAAGGAGGAGCCAAAAGGTGCATAGAATTAATTTGTCACTATTCATTTACATAATTAAGTTCTAAGCTCTTACATGCCACATTACTACAGTGTGGACAAGTTTCAAGGACAGTTACTTGAATTGTAGATAGACGTGAGAATAGGTTGGACATTTGAATAAGTACTTACACAGCTGCAGAACCACACAAATTAGGATTCAAATGATGCCCATACCCTCCATACAGTGATTAAATCCTAATAAAACAGATCAAGCAATGTACCAGGGCATCATTTCCATGGGTGGTTAAATGCTGTATAGCTAGACCCATAATCCATTCTGCCTACGCCATTCTTGGTCTAGAAGCTGGACAGCCTTGCGTTTTATAATTAAGCTGTCAGTATGTACTCTTTTGGACTTCCCACACAACTATATGAATTTGACCAGACCTTTGCAGACACTCAGATATTATCTCAATAAGGCCTCCCATGTTTCCTATCTCCACACAGTCTAGCATTCTTAAGTTACTTTTCACTGTTATGTAGAGTTTTGTGGACATGGATGCTGTGGCTGAGATGTCAAGCACTGGTCCAGACAGAGACAGTGCTGACCTCAGTTCTCTAACCAGACAACACCACTGTCTTAATAGACATTTAATGCTGGGTCCCTAACCCTTGTTACAAAGGAAAAAACACATTCGATTTTAAACAATTGATGCCGTCGCTCAATTGAAGTGATTTTATTTTATATGATATACTTTTATACCCAGCTAATAATATGTATTATTTTCAGAAACAATAGCTAGATGTTTCTACTTTCGTCAAGCCCATGTGCTGCATTCCCCGTGTTCTATGCACTTAGCATCATTGTCTCAAACCACATCTTATATTAACATATTACAGGAGTGCAACTGATAATGATTGTTATGGTAATCCATTCTACCACATGGAAATGTTATGGCGAATTTTGACGAAACATGTTTCAGCAGAGGAAGAGTGGAGCGATTTGGAAACATAGCGACTCTAACAAACAAAATATCAAAGTTACATGTGTTAATTGGACACAACGCTCGCACCCGTCATGGAACGTGGCGGCTTAGTGAAGATGTCTCATTGGCTAACACATTTTTGTTTCTCATGCCGGCACTCTGTCATTCATGTTATCAGTGTGACTTAGACGGATGAAATATCAAATGTGAAAGTGCAGTTCTCAGAAAGAGAAAACAAAATTTAAATTGTGTTAAATAAATGTGAAATTAAAATCAAAATATGCAACATACATTGCATTACCTTACCTTATTATCAGGAGAATCAGTTGCTGACTAAAACAAATGGCTCTGAAAATATGTCTGTGTACAACAAAAAGCCAAAATCAATACGTTATCCTGACCATTAAATCAAACTCAATCTTTTTTTAGGTATTCCATGTGAACAATGGCCAAGAAACTATGATCTCGTGCAATGATATATACTACTCCCTTCACAGAACAGCACAAACTGTCTCTAACCAGAATATAAAGATAAGTAGGTCTATTTTACAACTGTGCAAAGTACAAACTTATTAGAGTGTCTAATTTGAAAAACAAACTCTTCAACTTGAAGCTTCATTAAATAGTACCCTCAAAACTACAGTGAATAACCCAGAGTCTACTTTTTACTGTTGATGTTGAGACTTGTGTTTTGTAGGTACTATATAATGAAGCTTCCAGTTGGAGACTTGTAATTTTTCTGTTTCTCACACTCTAATATATTTGCCCTCTTGCTCAGTTGTGCAATGGGGCCTCCCACTCATCTTTCTATTCTCAAACTAACAGCCAGTTTGTGCTGTTCTGTGAAGGGAGATTATTGTGGCACCCATGTTTTGGAGAGAAATAGTGTTCTCTGGATTGTCTTTAAAAGCATGGTTTATTTTTATTAATTCTTTGATTCAGTTAACTGGTGAAATCTTATTATATTGATTTAGGGATTGGTCTCACTGAGCCAGTTCTTCACAGTTGAACTCATTTTATGAATATGATTCTGAACGACAGTTTATTCTATTATGAAAACACAACATTCTTTTCATGACATTTTTCCAATACCATATTCCTTTTTGTGCTTGAGTTTAGTGCTAACTGACCAAAAAAAACAAGCCAAAACAAATAAGTAATGGATTTTGCCCTACAATGTATTTATCTTAGCATCTACACAGCTAGGAATCATTTACCAGTATTTGTTCTCCATATAAACTAAATGTGAATATGGATTGACACTCCAGGATTTCGTTGTGTCCAACCCTTAATCGGGTTTGACTAAATGACTGATTAAATATGACCAGATTGACAACATAATGATAAATCACTGTGAATTTAGCACAGTAATTTGTCAGTTGTTTGACAATAATTACACCTTTTTTTCTTTTTCATTCTGTCCAGGGCATCAAGGAAGAAGACAAACTAGTAGTGCTTACTGAGGTAGACAGGTCATGCTCTGTTTCATTTTATTCAGCCTTCAACGTGATGTCAGAAAAATATTCAATATATATAATTTTAGCTTCCTCAACATTTATATATTGATTATTTATATATTATGAATTTAAGCTAATTACTTGTTTTCTGACCCCCACCACAACAACAACACTGTTGTATATGGATGAATGTTATATCATTAAGACTGCTCGTTAATAATGTCAATTAACTTAGTATTGTCATCTAATTCAAATAATGCATATTTGGGAGATGCATTTGGTCTATAAAGTTGGATATAAAGCAATGTATTTGTATTTTTTCATGTCACTCACTACTAAATCAAGCAATCAGATCATTTTTGCCTGAGGGCAGATCTGACTGCAGAGAAAAGCAAATCTGAGGTAAATCACTTGGAGAGGAAGCACTGTTTTGCTGATCAAGATAAAACCAGTAAATCAAGGCCCTGTGCCCTGAGGCACTGTTAAAAACCAAACAGAATTGTTTCTTCAGAATCTGTCAAAACAAAAAATCCAAGTAACATTTTTACCAGAAACCATCAATACCAGTGTACACACACACTCACGCCATAATTGGGCTCAATCAGGCTTTCCTTTTCTACTTCAACATGAAACTGTACACAATACTACAAAATGATTGGCACCTTTGATGTTGTGATTGGAGAGCACCTTATGTATCCATGCAAAATCTATTCAGATCCCTGTTAATCTTTGTTCTTTTGGTAAACCATGTTTTTGACTAAATGGTCCCAAAAAGTGATCAAGTTCACAGTGTTGCAGACCCAGACCATCGGAAGAAAACTAACCGCAAAATAAAGTGAATACTGTGCTGGTACCGCTCGATCTGATTCCTTACCTGACTCTTAACATTGGGGCTCACCAGGGGTGTGTCTGCCGTTCGCTGCTTTACTATGTCTACACCCATTACTCTGTGGCTCTGCATGACTCCTTCACTCCATCACCCTTGACTTTGTGGCTCTGCATGACTCCTTCACCCATTACTCTGTGGCTCTGCATGACTCCTTCACTCCATCACCCATGACTCTGTGGCTCTGCATGACTCCTTCACTCCTTCACCCATGACTCTGTGGCTCTGCATGACATTAACTCCATCATCAACTTTGCAGACGTGGCCATGTTATTACGGCAACATAGATGAACAGCCTACCGAGAGGTGGTAAGCATGCTGGCATTGTAGTTCAACAACTTTTACCATTATGGTAAAAAAAAAACTTAAACCTATATAATTACTGTTCTTTACTAGCATCATTATCAGGAAGCAAACACCAATCCACATTAACAGGGATGTAGGAAGTAGAGAATCTACAGTTTTATGTTCCTCTGTGTTCTAAGTACCCATCAATACTAACAATTTTTTTAAGAATTTGGAACAACCCCCCCCCTCCCCAATTCTAATCCACTAATGGGTGGTGACAGACATTTGCATAGTCATGTCTTGAATACAATGTGTTCCTTATCCCTTCCAACCCCATGTAGTGTGTCTCTACTTCTATCCTGTCCTAAGTGTTTACCCAAGTAGGCAAATTGCCCCACCCTCCCCCAATTTACAGGGCATTGTAAATTACCCTTTCCTGGCCACATGCCAATAGAACAAAGAACAGATACACAAATGGTCAAAGTACTCTGGATCCGCCAATACTAATCACCATACCTCTTACTTGTCCAAACCCAAAGATTTAAATAGAACAATACAGTGTTCAATCAATTGATGCATCAGTTTAGTAAAAGTTCCGTACGAGTTTCATATTAAGTCTGCTGAAGACTTGACCTGTCTGAACATGTACACTGACTCTGCTCAACTGGGCACCATTATACAAATAGACCCATATGAACGCCCCAGAGATATGTTCTTTATTGTCGATACTATTTTAGATGCTATGTTAGAAATATACTATTTTAGATGCTATGTTAGAAATATTATATAATTACTATTATTTTCAAAAGCATATTTCACTTAAATATTTATTTTTATCTTTCAAGCATCGTCCATTCAAAACACGGCTAAATAACTCCCATGGTTTTGGTTTCTGTCACAATTCAGGCAGCCATAAAAATCACACTGTATGTTTTGCTCAGAGGTACCAATGATGTGACCAAATTCTCTAGCCTTTTTACATTACAATATTATTGGTTCCCGTAGAATTATTAACACAAACATGAGCAAACAGATGATTAGATAAGAATGTACTCTCCCACATTTCCCCAGATGCACTAAGCAATAGCAGTGGGTCTGCAAGTACAAAAAACAACAGGACTCTCTTATATGAGACATTAAATAGCTATGTTTAAAATATAACAAAAGTCCACGTTTGCGCTGTGTTGATTTACAACCAGATAATGTTGAGTTGAGCACAAAATATTCACAGTGTTGATTCATGTTACATTGTTTGGTACCAGTGTCTTTTGGCCTACATTTCACTTCCTAATATATATAATAATAATTGTCTCCTGTCTCCTTGTGTCTTGTTTTAACATTTCCTCATAAAAACAATGTTACCTTTAACCAGCATACCATTGAACATACTATGTTTGAATTAGTCGGGGGCTTTGAACAGGTTTGCACGACATCATGTTTTAAGTGCTATGTGGTTTATTTACTTGGTAAAATAGTTATGTCATCTCAAGCCCCCCCCCCACTCCCCTCCGGCAGCACCCTACAACACCCTTGGGTACCTTGACCCTCCCATTGAGAACCGCCGGGAAGCTCTGTCCACCATGCCAGAAGCCTTGAGAGCCTCTCGCCCATAACAAAGGAACCCACGGTCCCGACAGGACAATGACATGCAGGACGTGGGCGATCTCTCCACACGTTGGCTGTGTGCCAGTCGGCCTGGCCCTCCTCTCATCCGCAACACACCCGAAGGAGTACGACACCCGCCGGCCTCCGCTCAGCCCCTGATCCCCACCGACGGACGCGTCAAAACAATCGGACAGAGTAAATAAGCTGTGGCCTGGAATCCGCAAGCGGCTGTCAGCTGTCCCGGTGTTACATGACAGGGGCCGGCACAGCCATGACGGCACCGGTATGATGGCGGTGGAGGGGTGACATCCCACCGGGGGACATGCCCGGCACTTGATCTCTGGCTCGGGCGCGTGTGACCGACAGTCTGCTGGAGCCGAGCTGTGGGAGAGTCGAACGTGGGAAATCTTTGCCTTTCAGTCAGAGACACGTCTGACACCTGTTAAGACCACATACCATTTTTCATCGTTTTCCTATGCTCTAGACGTCGAGGTTCATCTGTTCTTTTATTTCCAGTAATCCATCTTTTCATTTTGTACGGCTCAGTTTTCTCTATGACGTTTCACCAAATTGATCCCTTATATGTAATTCCGAAGCAATCTATTTGGAATTGGGGCGAGACGGGTTGCAACAACAAGAACACAATCGCAGATGCTCGTGTGCTGCCGTGCGTGTGCCGGAGTTACAAGGAAGAGCATATGCTAGAACAAGCCATTACATAGTAATAGAACTTGAGTGATTGCGTGTTATCTGCATAATGATAAAAACGGTGTGTTCAGCCTCCAAGCATTCCCCAGAGGGGCTCCAGGTAGGCAAGCGTAATCTGCTCATTCAGACATGCCTGGAGACTGCTAGCAATCATGTTTTCATTTTGTATGCAAATAAAACACAAGCGATGAGCAACGCTAGCTCATCTGAGAGGGGCATGGGAATGTATTGGGCGACGTGAAAACGCCATTCACCGCGCTACAGACAACGAAGAAGGCAATGAAGTCTAAGGCCTGGATTTTATGGGCAATTTTCAATTGAGCTGACATATGCAGAGTTTACCGTGGGATAGGATCTCTGCGAATGCAGGAACATCGCCTTTAAAGCTGCAGGGCCAATAACTGGCATAAGGGCAGAATTTAGGCCCATGTATCCGGAGATAAAATATCAGACACATCATATACTGTCTGCCAGTCGAGACGTGGGGAAGGAATGCCACTGATTACTTCTTTCTTATCCAACCTCTCCTGGGATAGCGGTGTTTATTCTCTGCCTCCTTCTACTGCCATAGATCTTTTGGAATTTGACAGCTTGAGTCAATTGGCCCTGACTAATGACTTGTTTCTCAGATTGAAATGCAGAACAATGTACGTTGAATGTGGAGAAAACCGACTGACACGGCCCGGACAGTCAGGGTGCAGGCATCTCCTAAACATTTGTCTGGTACTGCCAGGCACACCTCTCCGGTTGGGGCGTTCCATGGGGAAGTGTAGTTTGTCATCAGGGCTGTCAGAAACCCGGTGAAAACAAAACAAGACTGGATACAATCACTGCATAAGCATAAAAGAGAACTATTTTGGTGCAGTTTGCAACTTATGTAGTATGTGAAATGTCTATCAATGTGCAAACCTATTTTGAATAACAACTTTACAACCTGCCCGGTTGGGACAGAATCCTATGACAAGCAAACATTTTCAAAATGCGGTGCAACAGAACACTCCTGAAAAGTAGTCAGTTCATTGTGTTACTGTCTCTTCCCCTGGCACCGTTTTGCTTCTTGCGAAGAGAAAAGAAAACAACAAGAACGCTTTGAGTTGCAACGTGGCGCCTTTTATTCTTCAGAGCTTTGTTCTAAACAGTCGGACGGCGCTCAGTCGATGCTCGATGTTTGTGCACATGCGTGCGTGTGCAGAGCTGATGCAGATTAGGATGACTGAGAGATGACAGAGGGGTCACGCCACATTAACGGAGCTCACTCCAGATGGATAGCGATCAATGGCGGGTTTTCATTGAACAGCTTCCTTGGGGTCTCTCCCACCATGTTGAACACAGCTAATTAATGTGCCAATCTCCTCGTGGCAGGGGGCCTGCGTCAACCTAATCTGCCTCTTTAACTCCCCACTGGCTACACACTTCAGCTGTCAATGGATACAGACTGCTGGGTGTGTTTTTTTTTTTTTTTTGGTGGGGGGGTTACATTTTAAAGCGTTTATTTCTATATACTTGCATGTCTGTTTGTGCTGAGACAGTAACAGAGAGATTTGACGGACAGAGAGGGGCCGACTGATTCAGACTTATTGTTCACAGGCATCTCACTTTTCTCATTGACATGCTGACACACATAGAGGTGGATAGCAACCAGACCAAATGAAACACATTCTTCCATTCGGGGGACAGGGAAAGTTCATCTTCATGGAATTCTAATATTGAGCGTGCTGTGTAAAGATTAATAATGTACATTCTGATATTGATAAGATTTGTAATTCATATTGGTTATTCCTTTGTTTCATGTGAAAATCACATGCCACTTACAAAGCTGATGAAAATGTTTCCATTTATATCGATAGCCTTGAGATAAAAACTAAATCTAGCCATCATTGTTCATAACTTATGTTCAACATTCCCCTTTCTTCCTGACCCCTTCCTTTAACACTTGGTATATTTTCCTCTATGATATGTTGAGTCCAATTCATATCCATCCATATGTCATGATTCATCTCAGGAGTCCTGTCCCCAGTCTTTTGAAAGTTATTAACATCCAGCTTAACTGTATCCTTTTTTAGGTACATCTTACTTTAAGAAGTTAAATGTGTGGTATTTTGTGCTGACATGCATATCAGTGCTGACATGAGACGCAACAATAACATAACTAGGGGAGAGAAAAAAGAAGCACTAGTTATGAAGTTTGGACAAGTCTTTTTGACAAATAGAGGATAAATGAACCATCTGTCATCATTTGGGAAAATGGCTGACTTGAAGTGTCTGTAAGAGTCTTCCTTGTGTCCTCCTCGTGATAAGAGACAGTCTGGAGGAGGGTACTTTCAAAGCATTATTTCTCCCTGTTGGAGTAGCTTCGATTAGCATCTCCTTCAAAAGGACAGTCCTCTCGCCTTACCGTTTTTCTGCCGTTGACTAATGTAATGTGCAATGGATTTTAAGTCTTAATATTTTGCACTGGAGGCACAAAGCCCATACTCAACAGAAGTTAGCCCTGATGAAAACAAGAAAAGGAACCAGGCGATATTAGAGGGGATGTATGTTTTTGCCCTGGCTGGACTCAATCTGCATTTTCCTACGTGGCAGATCGTGTCTTTAACCAGTACACTATTTACACTGTGGGTGCTGTTGCCTGTAATACTTCAACATTGTTTAACGGATTAGTCAAAATTTCACAGATCTTGAAACTAGCTCCCTACATTAGCTAACATCCAAACCAACAATAGGTGTGACGTGATGTGCAGGAAATGGACCAAGGCGCAGGAGTGGCAAAACAAAGGTATTTTATTACGACCGCTTGTACCGGAGTACAGAACCAAAACAGAGCCGTACAGGCTGACGGGAGAAACTTCCCAGTACACGCAACTTGTAACAATCACGGACACAGAGACTAGACACACAAGGGCTTATATACCTAGGTAACAGGTGGCACCTGTTAGGAATCAGGGAGGGATGCGTTCACAGGACATGGGGAAAACAGGACAAAACACACACGCGACTAGAAGGCCGGCGACGTCGAACGCCAGATCCCCACGCGATCAGAGGAGGGCCCGTCTTGGGACGGAAACGTGACAATAGGTTTAACAGTGTTGCTACACTACATTCATAACTCAGGGTTGCTACACTACATTCATAACTCAGGGTCGCTACGCTACATTCATAACTCATGGCCGCTACGCTGCATTCATAACTCAGGGCCGCTACGCTACATTCGTAACTCAGGGTCGCTACGCTACATTCATAACTCAGGGTCGCTACACTACATTCAAAAGAGATTACTGTAGTTGGCTAGCTAATTGCTATACAGTACTTATAACAACAACAATGCCTCCATTCCTAAGCCTTTAGGCTTATTATAATGTAGTTACTGAAGCTTGGAGCCAGCAAAGTTTCGGTGTAGCTCTATGGTACCTATAAAGAAAACAATGACTCATCATTCCATGGCTCAGTTGGACCTTTAAAAAATTGGATTTGTGAGCATTTCAGCTATTGCAATATTAGCATAAACACTCACTCAATCACTCACTCCCTCACACACTCAGTCACTCACTCACCCACACACTCACCAACATACTCTCCCACACACCCACTCACTCACCCACACAGCCCCTCACACAATCACCCACACACTCACTCACTCACCCACACACTAACACACTCACACAATCGGTCACTCACTCACTCACACACACACACACCCAGTCACTCACACACTCACTAGGTAAGAGACATCTGCTGTTCCTGGCAGGCTCTGCTTATGTGGTCCGGCAAAAAACACTTGCTGTCAGAATTAGTTCATTCTGTGTTTTGCCGTACAACACTGTCAATACTATTACCATATACAATCTCGGTTGATGCAGGACTTATCAATATCATCTCCCCCACTGATTCCTCCAAGCAATCACAGCCATTGATGAAACCGTCTGCCTTCATTCCTGAGCTAAACAGCCATATTACGAGGTCATCGATCCGCTTAACTACATAAGAGCATGAATTGCTCACATATGTAAAGATGAATGGCATTCTACGTGGAACTAATCTGATACAACCCCTAACATGAGCAGGAATAGAAAGGATGAAAGTGCGGATGGAGAGGGGGGGAGGTGAGGCTGAATGTGTAAAGAGAAGGAGGGTGACTTTTCTTAAAGGAGCTCAGCTTCTTTTCTGTATGAATTCTTCAGGGGAATAAAGGGAGTCTTAATGAGCTCAACAGCCTTTGAGTTGCCTGGAGATGGCAACCGGGTTGTACAGCATTAAGGAGGGAAATCAAGGCCTGTGGAAGAAAGAGCAAAAGAGAGAGATGTTTACTAAGCAGCCAGCGGTGACTGTTAACACTTCTGCTGGGGAGTAGGAGAACTGGATCAGGAGAAGGGGAGGTAGGATCGGGGATCAATATAATGAAGCATAATCAGCCAACCCCTGGGCCAATGACATTTGGACAAAGCCAATTTAATGCTACATCCAGCCCTTAAATCTCCTAGGAGACAGTTCTCTACAACGTGAGTAAAGGGAAGTTAATGTGCACAGGGTAAGGGGCATGAAAATGACATTTGGAAGCACGGTGTGACACTGTGCCAAGCATATCCGTTCTTAATTACAAAGTGAATCACGGCTGCATCTAACAGTCGCGGTGTCAAGTGTTGTCACGAGTTATGTTTTCATTACTAACCCCCCCCCCCATGAAAACCCAGGTAATGGCTGCTGAATTGATATGGTAGTTTTGCTCTCTCTCTTCCTTCTCATGTTGGCATTGCCGAGACCTGGCCTCAATTTCTCAGTGCTTTAATGTGTCTCTCTGAGTCTCTCCATCCGCTGATGACCCCCCTCTGCCCCTGATGAGGGACCAGTCTCGAACAGTGTTCATCCTCATTTACTGCTAGTTTTCACACAGCTCTCCTTTTTTTTATCAGCTTCACGTTTTCTTCTCTCCTCTCTCTCTTTCTCTCCGACTCTCTCTTATTCTCCCTCTGTCTTCATGTAATTGTATTTTACTCTGTAACTTTGCTTTGTAACTTTACCCTGTAATGAGACAGTTAAATCAAACACCCAATGAAATGTAGATTTAAAGCAACTGGGATTATGTCTGCAGTTTTATAGTAACCCTAATTGCTTCTGTACATCACTATGGATAGGACGAGTCCACTAAATGATTGAAATGGAAATGTCCTTCTTTAAAATACATACTCCAATCAGCCATAACATTATGACCACCTGCCTAGTATTGTGAAGGTCCCCCTTTTGCAACAAAAAACAGCCCTGACCTATTGAGACTCCACTGGACCTCTGAAGGTGTGCTGTGGTATCAGGCACCAAGACGTTAGCAGCAGATCCTTTAGGACAAGTAAGATGAATCAGACTTGTTTGTCCAGCACATCCCACAGATGCTTGTGGCTATTTCTGCTTTGTGTCAGGACACATTTTCCTGCTGAAAGAGGCCAATGCCACCAGGGAATGCCGTTTCCATAAAAGGGTGTACATGGTCTTCAACAATGCTTAGGTGGGTGGTGTCAAAGTAACATCCACATGAATGACAGGACCCAAGGTGTCCCAGCAGAACATCGCCCAAAGCATCACACTGCCTCCGCCAGCTTGCTTTCTTCCCATAGTGCATCCTGGTACCATGTGATCTCCGGGTAAGCGACACACACACACCCGGCCTTCCACGCGATTCATAAGAAAATGTGATTCATCAGACCAGACCACCCTCTTCCATTGTTCCGTGGTCCAGTTCTGATGAACACGTGCCCATTGTAGGTGCTTTAGGCAGTGGACAGGGGTCAGCATGGGCAACCTGACTGGTCCGCGGCTATGTAGCCCCATACGTAACAAACGTATGCACTGTGTGTTTTGATACCTTTCTATCAGAACCAGCATTTACTTTCTTTATTGATTTGAGCTACAGTAGCTTGGGTGTTGGATCGGACCACACGGTCCAGCTTTCGCTTGTTCCATGCATCAGTGAGCCTTTGCCACCCATGACCCTGTCGCCAGGTCACGGTCGCTCTTCCTTCCTTGGGACACTTTTAACAGGCACTGACCACTGCAGACCGGAAACACCTTACTAGAGCTGCAGTATCGTAGAGGCTCTGACCCAGTCGTCTTTCCGGCACAATTTGGCCCTTCGTCAAATTCGCTCACATCTTTACTCTTGCCCATTTTTCCTGCTGTCAACACATCAACTTTGAGGACAAAATGTTTACTCGTGTAGGGGAATCTTTTGTGTTTCACATATCCACATAACGAATTCACTAAGGAATCAATTAAGTAACCATAGTATTATAGAGGTAACATTTTAATAATCAATAAGCTGTCATATCCTCATCAGTAATGAATGTATTGAACTGCATGTATTGATAAATAATGCTAATCAATATATATTCATAAAATCAAGTATGCACTGAATGATAGTACTAGGACACAAAGAACACTAAAAGGTAAAGTCATAAAATACACCAGATGACACCATAACCTCATTTTCTGGTCAAACTCTGGATCTGTTTTCTGGGAATGCAGCTAATTGCTATCTTATCTGCCTGTTGCAACTCTTCCTAGGCTTTTGGGATCTTTCGAGGTCCGGGGGGCTCATGAGTTGCATTATGTCCCAAACACCCACCACGACACCACACCCCTTAGTGTTTAGGGGCGGAGGTAATTAGTAACTGAAGGAGGATGGACTGCCTAGAGTGTGTCAGAAGTGGGAGGGTCTGTTGAATGGGACACGAGACAGGACATGGTATAAATGTTTGTGTTCGAAAGTTGTACTTTGTCTTTTTTTCTGCAGAAACTGCCCGGCTTTGTGATGACAATCATTAAAGTCAACTTAGTTCTTGCATCCTTTTGAGTTGACAACTGAAGTATTTTCCACCACACTTGCTGCCTAATACATCCCTGACAGGTGCCATGGCACAGATAGGTGCCATGATGACAAGATTATCCGTGTTATTCACGTCATCTGTGAACGGTCACAATGTTATGGCTGATGCATGCATAACGTATTTACGAATCGGGGCCCATTGACAGACAAGAGGCTTAAGTCAAGAGGTTTTCTATAAATATCCCCTGCCAGGTCCTATTGTTCAGAGATCCTCAGTGCACCCATTTAGATGGTAATCAGTGTCCATCAAAACCACCCAAAACCCCACTTTGCGGTAGTTTCAGTTGTAATTAGGTCAGATGTCTATTGGTTCATCCACCAGCGTTCAAAACATGTTCACAGTATCTTACACACGTGTGGCATTATCTTCACTTCCCTGTGTTCCTTAAAACCTAATTGGCATCTACGTTGACAGCTCCTAAAGGGTCCAGGAGTCCTCTTATCTAATTCTCTGTTCAACTGGGAGGTTGGATTCTGTAATAGGCTCGTTATTGAAGTCTGTTTAATTCATTATGAAGGAAGGGGGTGAAAGAAGGTTTAGCCACAGCCCAGAGAACATGAGCTAGGTTGTTATGACACTGACAGAAGGGACTCTCCAGGGTCCCCACATGGTGTTTCTGTCTGGCTTTCATTGGGCCCATAGCACCTTGCTTTTCACCATGCCCGTGGTTTGAAATGCTATTTGATGCTGCACTCCCGTTCTGTTCTGTTTTATTCTATTGATTTATTCAAAAATGTCTGTGTTTGAGTTATAAGAGTTCATCTTGAAAAATAAAATCCAGACTCAAATAGGCAATGATATTTTTTCACACTTGAATCTGTAATGCCTGACCAGGTTGGACTGCGGCAAGAAAAACATATTTTAATATACTGTTTATAATATAACTGCTTAAACAAATTCCCAGTCTTGTGAGTAGTAAAAAAAAGATTAAAAATAATGATTGATGAATCAAAACATGACCTACTAATGCAGCATTCATCAACATATTAAAGCAATCAAAAATCAAAAGCTAGCTTGACTAGGTTGAGAATGTCTTATGTTGTTTTCTCCAATAAGAAATGTACGTTTTATCCTTGACATGTGCAAGTAGAGTGTTCCTGAGCTGAGGGTCCACATAAGAAAAGCCCTGTCACTCAAACTAGCCTGGGGTATAACAAGTATTACCAGGCTATTTGAGTCTGATGATTACAGGGTGAACTGCTGGGGGAATAGTCCTCAAGAGGAAGTTGGAAAGACCGGTAAATGTGAACAGAAGATTTTTTAACTTGATCATTTCTTTATTATGGGTTTGAAAAGGAGCTGGCATTAGTATGGAGGCAGTCATGGGAATTATATTTTAACATTGCTTGTTCCCAGTTGTACGTCAAACATATCCCCATCGTGCTGCAAATGCAATTACTTTATAGGAAATACAAAAGCCTTGTTTTTGTTAGTGTGTATCCATTCAGGAAATTCTCATTGGGTCAATGCCTTTCTGCTGTTATGTAGTCCAATCTTGGTACTGTCACATAAATATGTAAATGGTGTCATTGAAGAGATAGCCCTAAAGCAAATGTTTAAACATTCTATAACAGCGGTACGAATTGAGATTGAATTGCTGTTAAAAAACGGGTGGAAATGTTCAACATTACTAGAACACAAAATATGGTTTTCGAAGTAGCATTTGTATTATATTTCACTGTCATATACCAATTGACCCATACTGTGAAATAGCAGCACGATCACTACAGTAAATAAAGACCGGAAACATCAACTCGGTTGAATGTCTGAAGCTGTGAAGCACAGGCAATACAGAATGTACATTCTTTCTGAGGGTGTTTATTTGTAGTATTTCTAGTGTGGGTCTGGTAATGTGGTTGTGCTTAGAACTAGAGAGGAGAGGTAAGAGATAATGTGTACATTTTCCCACCACACCCACGGTTTTTCCCCTTCCTCAACGCTGGCGTTCTAATCCCTCGCTTTTAATTACTGCTACTGAAAGCAGTGATGGTGAATATGAGGGTGAAGAGGAGGCCAGCTGTGTTCTCCTACCGCACATGAACACTCAGGTATTAAAGCAAAAACACAGCAATGGCAAGACAAATAATTACCGTTGACTCCAGTGTTAACTCTACAAAACAAAGCCTGTGAACCCACCTTATTATAACCAGTCAGAGCTTGGCAGGTTTCTGGAGAGAATGGGAGCTTAATCTCCCACAGAGCCGAAGCATTGAACTCCTCAGCCCGGCATGGACAAGGCATTTTAGCTGAGCTAACCGTCTTCTTACTGAAGACAATCTCTCAGATACGATAAGGGGTTCAGAGGGCAAAAAATGTATTTACCTGATGTAGAGTGCATTGCACTGATTGAACCAATATATTTTGTCTCCTGGGTAAAAAGAAAGTATTGTGTTGAATTATGTTAGTACAGACCTATGACGTAATCTTTAAAATACAATGATCCTGGCGAGATAGGAGGAACAAAGGGCTAAATCAGGCACTGGACAATTGCCAGGCAACCGCCTGTTAAACCAATCATAGATTGACAAGTATTGTATTTTTAATGATGACTCATAATATGATACGCTGTAGTATACGGTTGTTATTGCCTGCTGTTCCTGATATTTTGCGGCTTTATTTACCTACAGTATGTTTTGTGATCTTAAGGATTTTGCAGCTTTTCCCTTTGTTTTAATAGCCTGCAAAAAAATATGGTCTTCAATTAAGTAGGTAGCACACTGTGACAAACTCATTGTCCATAATTAGCAATGTATTGTAAGGGAACATAAGGAATAGTGTTAAAATTGTCATACCATGGATTATTAAACAATAAGATACAAAGATCAGCCATAACATTGTGACCCTTGAGAGGTGATGTGAATAACACTGACAATTTGTCATCAGGGCACCTGTCAGTGGGTGGGATAAATTAGGCAGTAAGTGAAAATAGTGTCCTCAAAGTTGATGTATTTAGAAACAGGAAAAATAGGCAAGTGTGAGGATCTGAGCGACGTTGACAAGGGCCAATCTGTGATGGCTAGATGACTGGGTCAGAGCCTCTCCAAAGCTGCAGCTCTTGTGGGATGTTCCCAGTCTGCGGTACCTATCAAAAAGGGTCCAAGGAAGGAAAAGCAATGAAACGGTGTCAGGATCACAGGCGGCCAAGGCTCATTGATGCACTTGTAGAGCGAAGGCTGGCCCGTGTGGTCCGATACAACAATACTACTGTAGTGTTGAAAACACCCATGAAGGCAAGATAGCGGAGGCATTGTGATACTTTGGGCAATGCTGCTTTTTCCGGTTTTGATGGCGTTGGCCTCTTTCAGCAGGATAATGCGCCCTGCCACAAAGCAAAAATGGTTCAGGAATGGTTTGAGGTACACAACGAGTTCAAGGTGTTGACTTGGTCTCCAAATTCCCAGGTCTCAATCTAAGCGACCCTGTAATGCTCATTGTTGGTTTAGATGTCAGCTA
>JACXGK010000063.1:169993-183465 GCA_016801125.1 Novumbra hubbsi
TCACGTACTATGTATGTATACTCCACACGTATCACGTACTATGTATGTATACTCCACACGTATCACGTACTATGTATGTATACTCCACACGTATCACGCACTATGTATGTATACTCCACACGTATCACGTACTATGTATGTATACTCCACACGTATCACGTACTATGTATGTATACTCCACACGTATCACGTACTATGTATGTATACTCCACACGTATCACGTACTATGTATGTATACTCCACACGTATCACGGGCCACATAACCCGCTTTTCAAATAACATTAAAGCCATGATCTGACACTTAGGAAATCCAACCAGGGGCAACAATATTCAACACCTCTAATATCGGACCGGTAGAACTAGGATTGCCTCGTTCCTTTTCTTGTTTCATTAATTGCATTTAATTGGCAAATATAATACTAATGAGTGAAAAAAGATAAACTTAACATTGCTGATGTTTTTCTGAATACAATTTTGGTTGAGAAAAATAAATGCCAGATAACTGATGCTTTTCTCAATACTTTGCAGGGTTTATGCTTATGCCAATACAGCATATTTTATTTTTAATTGGAAAAGAGTGTAATCGATACAACGCCTTCAACTGGAAATGATGTGTTGCTGTACATTCTGGACAGTTCTGTCAATGCATTGCTGTAAATAAGTGAAAAATGAATGTCACAGAGCTGACCTTTTTCTTAACACACTTCAGTCTATAGATATAGATGAGCATCAATCTACTTTACCTTCAGTCAATACAAAAACACAGTCAAAAGACAAAAACAACTGATGATGAGCCGTCTCGGTTGGGCTTCTGGTTACAGATAGAAATTCCTGGACTTGTCCTTCCTTTTTCTCTCTCGGTAGACATGCTGGTATGTTAGCACTGTGTCTGTGTATGAGTGTATATATGGGACATCAGGGTAATCTAGCGGTTCAAAAGATTGATGGTTGCCCCTAAGCCAACCTGGTGAGAAACCATGTTGTTCTATTCCTAGTAAGTAAGACATGTAACTACACATGTAAGGACAATGCATTTTGTAATAACTTGACAAAATGTAAAACATTTCGTTATGTTATGTAAGAACACCCGCATTTTGTAATTGTCTGACACGTTTTGTCATGCACAGTTTAAATGCAATATTTAATACGTTTCCCGGCATTTTGTAATAATATATTACACAGCGCAATAGATTTTTCAACACTTGGATTTTTTTTTTTTTTACATAATAATATGGTGCATTATGTAATAATCAACCAAACTGGATGTCTGCATTCATGAACATTGTTATTAAAGAAAAACAATGTTTATTTGGCATTCTACAATGTTTAATTTGTCATGCAATCTAGCGTGAATACTGACTCAAAAATCTTTTGAGAATATACTACAAATCTCTGTATTCCTTAGCTTAATAGAATCTGTACTCGATGGTTCAACTGCAAGACATTCAGTGTTATACTGACAATGTATTGAAATACTCACAAATGTCAGGACATGCGTGCACACACACACGCACACACACAGCTCTGCCATAAAGGTTTATGCAAGTTTTGACTATACAGACATTTTGCCAAAAACATTTGCGCAACAAATGAGTACATACTTTCAAGTTCTTTATTCTCTCAAAGCACCAATCCGTAACAACCCACATTTTTAAACAGGGTTGTTTTTTTTATAGACTTTTGTAAGAAAGGACAATTATATTTTCTAGGGGCAATACATAAATACATTACATTGGTACGCTGAAGAATTAGTCACACAGGAAACATTCTTCTGGCATTCACCAACCCAGACTCACCCGTAGGACTGCCAGATAGAGAAGCGTGATTCGTCACTCCACATAACACGTTTCCACTGCTCCAGAGTCCAGGGTTGCCATACTTTACACCACTACAGCCGACGCTTGGCCTTGTGTTTGGTGTGGCAATGGGACTGAATGGAACACCTGAATTCAATGATTAAGAGCTGTGACCCAATACCTTTGTCCATATAGTGTATGTTAATAGCAAATCGGTTGAGATAAGGGCACATTTCTGGGGATATTTTGGTCTTTCAGTGTCACCAATGAACCTACTGAATATGGTTTGTCTGTGTAACCTAAAATAGTTGACATGCATCTTTTCCCAGCACATTCTCTGTAACATTCACTTTTCCAATTGAGTGAAATGTACAGTATTGACATAAGCATCAACAGATTGAAAATGATATTTTCCCTTTGAGGAAGGTAATAGAAATACACCCCTTTAACATTTGCCTTTATCAACAGAAATGTATTTAGAAGAATGTTAGCGAATGTATCTTTTTCCAATAACTGCTACGTAATGAGCACAAAAGAAAGCACAGTGACATATTGTTTTTTTTAAATAGATTAGATTACTTTTTTCAAAAAGTTCCTTTTACATATATATTTTTTGTATTTTAAGTGCATTATCTAAATCAATATATTAAACATTGGATTTAGAGACATTATTGAAAAGAAATCTGGCATGAGCGATTTTGATTAGATGATCAATGATAGATAGGTCAGTCAAGTACGACAACATTACTTGGATACAGAAAATCGTAGAGAGTCGTAAAGCAAAACCACCAAAATGATCATGTTTACACTGATGCATTTGTTAGTTTGTAGCTCCAACTGCTTGTGTCCTGACTTGTGGCACGATAACTTGGTAAAAAAAAACTATCTGGTGTCTAGGTTGTAAATAAAGTAGTGGCTTTGTTTGTTGAATGCACATTTTGAAAAATCTTAAGCAAATGGATGCCTGTCTCCCGGGCCTCATTGCTTATTTTGGTTTGTATTCGTAATGTCATATTGCATTTTTAACACTATTGGTTTGGAAATAAGTATAAGTAATACAGAAATTATGTGATTGAGCTGAATCTAGAAACTGAGATTTTGTCCACTCTTGTCTTTGGACACACACAAAGACCCTCTTCACTCTTCTGGAGAATCCTGTATATTATCTCTAAATTAAAAGTATTACAGTAACATCTTACAGTAGGGAAAAAGTGTCTTTACTAAGAGATATTGTGTTATTCTAACTTTCCTGTGTTGCGCATTGCAATAAACAGACCTGTGAGTCATTTTGATATCATAGTAGTCACTCTAAAGCAAGCAGGTACCACTCACTACCTTTAGAGAAGAGGTTGAAAGAGTGAAAGAGACAAGCTCAATATACTATAAATCAACCCAACATCTTCCGAAAACGGAAAAACATAAACACTTGTTTTAGGCATTCATTCCTCATTCAATGTTGTCTTAGCGTTGTCAACCTATTGTGAAGGCATTGCCTAAACACTACTGAGTAACAGTCCCTGGAGTACTCCAGTGGCAAAACACTACCGAGTAACAGTCCCTGGAGTACTCCAGTGGCAAAACACTACTGAGTAACAGTCCCTGGAGTACTCCAGTGGCAAAACACTACTGAGTAACAGTCCCTGGAGTACTCCAGTGGCAAAACACTACTGAGTAACAGTCCCTGGAGTACTGTCCTCAGATTATGTATTTTAATTTCAATGCTTAAAATTTTGATAATTTAGCTGATGTTCTCATCCAGAGCAACATACATTATTAAATGTATACATTCAGTATATTTAATACTTCACAATTTTTGGATACAGAAAATCGTGAGTCGTAAAGCAGAACCACCAAAATTATATCACACTGATGCATTTGTCCTGACTTCACAATTTTTTATTTAATGACAGGTCTGAGGAGTTGGAATTATTTAGTCAATGAGAACCTCGGGATAATTAGGTGGATATGATTATTAGTGGCAAGATTGACAATATTACTAGGACACTGGGACTAACCTCTACTCATACAATATGGGCCATGGGATCTTTGGTGACCACAGAGGATCAGGACCCCCATTAAGATCTAATTTTAAAGACTGTCTGCAGGGCAATGTCCCTGTTACTGTCCAATGGTGTAGGGATTTCATCTGTACACGAGAAGGAAGGGATTATGATGCCTATAGAAATGTAACATACACAGTCCCCCATAGGAGATCCTATGAATGAAAAATAATATGATGTAGTGCAGAATATGTGTCACTATGCAACAAAAAAAGAGTTAGAGGTCAGTGGAAGTCCAACCACAAATCAACATTTATACAGGGAATAATTTTTTCATCATCCTTTATTGTTTCCTCATCTTTCTTGTCAAAAATTATGTATATTTATATATTTTCTCTTTTATTATTTTTTGTAGATTCAGCAGCTTTTATGGGGAAAAGGAAAGGCAAGCTTTCAAAGCTTAGTTAATTAAACCCTGTAGGGATGGATGATAGGTATTCTCCACTGCACATAATGTAGCCATCGTGTTCAAAGTCCCTGTCCAGCCTCCTCAGAATGTCATGTTTAATCAGCAGTTCACGCCATTATGATGAGGCAGCAAAGTGCTTACCTAAGACAAATGAAGCATGTTTAGCCTCTTACTCCATGCTTGGAGTGGCTCTTGAAATCGTTCTGTATATTTTCTACTGGCGTAAACAAAATTCTCAAACCTTTTTTGCTGTGTGGAAAAGTGACTGACAATCATTAACATGTATTTGTCTTATGCTATGTTTCACAAAAACACCCGCCTGGTGACTGGGATTGTTGGGGCAGCCATTTCCTGTAACCATTAAGACCTCATTTCAAATGTTTGTGCAACGATTGTAGCAAACAGTGGGAAGCAAGAATCAAACCCAGGTCTCTAAAACGAAAGACAAACGCTCTACCCATCAGGCCAATAGTCTCAACCGCTTGGGAATCGTAAGAAGGTATGATGTACCAAAGTTCATTACACTGCCCCCTCCAAAACGGGAAAGCATACTTCGGTGCTTGAACTAACCTCCACCCCATTCACACTGCAGGGCTGTGTGTTCCAATAGTCTTCCAGCTATCCCACTTCTGACACCAGTATAGCAAATGGTGGCAGTGAGATCCAGGTCTCTGACATGAAAGGCAAACAACATATGCCTTGTACCAAAATGAGGTTACCCTCACATTCAGGAAATTGTAACTATACAATAACTATAACCATATCGCGATTACTTAAATCCTGATTTATTTTGGGCTGCAGCACATTCATTGACAGTGAAGGAAGGCCAACTTGTTGTGTTTTGTAAGCCTTTATTGTTAAATTCATATAAAAGATACTCAGAGATAACCAGAACACATGTCACGGCCGTGGTGTGGAGCAGAACCAAACGCAGACACTTTGAAAGTAAAGTGAATTTAATCCGATGACAAACAGGTACAAACTGTACACGAACAGTAACCGGAAAATGAAAGGTGCTAAATGAAGTAGCAAACAAACATATAACGACTAACAAGAAACATGTAGCGTATACACTGAAATTGGATTAAAGGAAAGGACAAACCGTGAGCTGTTGAGACAAACAAGAAAACAATAAACCACACTGAGTGTGGCTGTAGCCTAGCCTAAGTAGGCTCCCCAATCAGAGTCAACTGAATGCAGCTGCTCTGACTGGGGGGCCCACAGCGGCATGGAGATGGCTAGAGGCCTTTCCATGTGACATGCCCTGAATGGGAGCCCCAAAGCACAGAGATGGCTAGGGGCCCGCATCCAGGACATGACAACACATTACAGATTGTATAGTTTTGTAACCACACAATCCAACATCCAACGCAACTGGATCCTAACCAGAGATGCGCAAAGATACATAAGTATCACAATGTATTTTAAAATAAGATACCAAATACGTTAATTTTAGGTTGATCAACATAAAATACAAAATACAGCAACCACACCGTGTATCAAAAAATATGTATTTAAAAATACATATTTACTAAAATACAAAAAATATGTTTGCTAGGGCGGATGAAATCACTTTGTAAACCTTCAATATATCGACCTATTTGATCCTATTTGTTCTCTTAACCAGTACACTCACTTGAGTAAGTAGATGATGTTTGATAGCAACAGCTTTTTGCTGCCTACGGAGTCATGTCATGCACCTAACATATGCAACCAGTTAACAGATCAAATATTCACAAATCCCTGTGATCACCCAGATTAAGGGGGGTTTTAATGTTTTACCAACATTTTGCTAATGACTCATAACTGTATTCTAATTTGATTACTTTGTGTTTGGTAATAAAGGGCCTTCTTTGGATTAGCAATATTGACTCAATGGCATACAGTCATTATTAAATGACACTATTATTCATGGAAACTAGTTTCCAAGTAATTAATAATTTGATTGTTAATCATAAATATAACAGTAATTGTAACTAGTTAAACCCTATTGTGGCATTCTAATGTAATGTTGTACCAAACTGGAATACTTTACATTGGCTGAAAGTAGCAAGCTAATGCCAAATGTGAGGGTTGCTACTCAAATAGTATGTTAGAACCTTTCTCAACGGTTATGGATTCAATTTCTCTTTGGATCTCACCAAGTCTGGGCAAGTTACTGAGTGGGCATCTATCAGAGGCATTTTATCATGTCATCGTATATAGACCTCTCACAAAGTATTTTGCAGTATTTTTAAACTACAAAATGTAAAACGTTGAAGTTTTTAGATACAAAATAGGAATCAATTTTCATCAACTCTATCAAATACAAATGACAAAATACTGTTTTGTATTTATAATGCCTATTTTATATATGTATCATAAATACTGTCCATCCCTGATCAGTATGCTTTTGCTGTGGAATTAAGAACCTGTCACATATGTTTGTTTTATTAACTATCATACGGTAATAAAACAAAAGTACTTAAAATGACAGCCAATGCAAAACCATTACACCAGAAACCAGCGAAGCACATTGTTTACTTCTGATCTATTCATTCCTTCAATCAATCAATGTTATAAAGCCCTTTTGAAATCAGCAGTTGTCACAGAGTGCTTTTATAGATTGGTTAGAGTTAGGGTTAGGGTTCGAGGGTATTAATACTTGCCTCTGTAGTCAAGCATTTCATAGAGTTTCATAAGGATGGGTACTGAGCAGGGAATGTAGTGGACATATTGTGAGAGAAAAAAAAGAAGCCTGAGCTTTAGAAGAGTGATTCTCCTCCAGTGAAACTCTCATCCTCTATCATGTCATTTGAGTTCCTAGATTCGTTTAAGTGCTTTAAGTCGGTTCTGACAATCGCTTAATTTATTTAGACGGTCTCTCCATTTATCAGGATCCTCAACAGGCAGAGATCTGCATTGACACACTCATGCTGTAGGACAGACAGAGAAATAGAGAGATAAACCCCTGATCCCAGACCAATGAGAGTTTCACACAGCAAGTCTGCATAAAGCTAGTAGCCATGATAGTTGTGGGCTGAAGGTCATCGTGAAGCAATGGGTTGTCAGGAAAAACCAGACAACTTCTTTCATTTACTTTTCTTTTACTGAGTCCTGAGTTACAAAGATTATTTTTCTTGATGGTCATTTACTCATTACGTCAACTACACCGACTGCCATGTTGAAATGCTACAGAGCGAAGGCTGACATGGATTTGTGATGTGAACAAAGGATCTCATAGGATTTATTCTTTGGAACCACAATTTTCTTGCAGTACAGATTTTCTGCAGTGGTAACGTTTTCATATTGATCTTAACCAATGGCATTGTACTTCTCTTATTTCATTCAATCAATATTTCATATCTTGAGTCAAAGAGCTTCTTCAAATTCAAAGGAAGTTCAAAGAAATTCTTCTTTTTTTCTCGTGGCAAACCCCATGTGTATACACTGGCCTCTGCTAGCCTCAAACGATGACAATACAAAATCAATGATTACTTCAGCAAAGATTTAAACGAGACCTTGCTTTATCTGAGAATCTCCCCATTTTTACCATTTTAAAGAAATAGCAAAGTTTGAAAATGCGTTTGCAAAACATTGACTTCATCCGATAATACACTCACCAGCGCACGTGCCCACCAGCTCTCCAGAATCATAGTACTGCCTTCACCAATAGACATGTATAGACCCTGTATGTACCTACCTGCAGAATGGTGTCAGCTTCTAGTATTGTCCTCGTTTGTTTTGTGTTTTACTGTCTAAATGTCTGACATGAGGAGATAACATTTCCTATGTAAAAAGAAGCTACATGTTATCATTTAAAGGCCTTGTAATGTTGTTCTTGTTTCTCATGCTGAGAGGCTGAGTTGTGGCTGCGTGTCAACTTATTATCTATGGATTTCCCACTTAGTGATACGAGTAAATATACTTTTGTTCATAATGATGTAAAACTGCTGTTAATTATTGCAGTGTCCATTCTAAGATTTTGCCAAGAGCAGATGTGAAATAATGAAAATAAAAAGTAATGCATTTTTACAAGCCGTTATTCCAGTTGTATGTTTTATCTACTTTCATTCCGGTAATAGTCTAAAATTAGGTTGATATCTGCTATCATAATAATTGCGTCTTTGCAGGACTTATTTCGTCGAAGCCGGAGCTTGTGACGGACTGAGAAACTCCTCTCTGAGTGGAGAGTAGAGAATGAACACATCCTTATGTTAATTCACAACACTTTCAACCCTTCCTCTCATGCATATCTGTGCCAACAAGCGTTATAGCCTCATCAAACAACATTACACTGCCATGGTATGTCAAAGCCCTGCAACGGTATGTCACATGATACCTAATCACATGACATTAATCACTTAACATCTACTACCACTTGACCATCAATTCTGATTGAAGGATCTTTCATTCTCTCTTTCTCTCCGCTCTTTCTCTCTCTTTTGCTCTCAAAATGCAAGCTATGTGATTGATCGAAAACAAAAAACACTTCTACTACCACTCTACACACGTGTGTGTTCTTATTGGCTCTAAGTGGTGGTGGTGGTGAAGTACATTTGGCATAACACAGGACAGTTATGTTTCTAAAGTGTCACATGAAAATGACTTAAAATAACAACATGTAAAATGGAATGATTGATTCATGTAGACAGAGCTGGAGACAGGCCATTTTACCTCACATAAAACGGCTGTTTTTTTTTTTTTTTTCCCAGGCTGTTATCGTTGAAAGGCTGGGTTATGACCGCATTTTACATCAAAGTGCTTTTTTCCCAAAATACAGGCGCCAACTTTCTTCTTTTTTCTTTGGTACATTTTGTCTTCTGCGTGAACATCATTTCAGTTCATCAGTGCATAATTCTGCAAGGCAATATTGCCTCTGGCCTAAAAAGTTCAATAGACTTATGCAATAAAGAGCAATGGTTTTAACCATCATTCATATATGTATGACTCTTTGTATGGATCGTTAATATGAACCAATCTCTCATATGTACCAATACTTTATGTCTGATAATCCTCATTAGACCAGCACAAGTCTTCATAAAATGCAAACTATGATCAGGAAACTGCCATTGAAAAACAAATTCCTCAGAGAAGCACAATTCTAATCTTTCTTTTCTGCAATGGAGACCAAGAGCTTTGCAGCTTAGCACAAAGTGCTGCTATTTAAATCAATACATCCCTCATTACCAAATAATGAATATTTCATTATAAAGACTATTACTTCAACTGAATAATTTAGCTGTGTTATATCAATCAGGGATTGGGCGGGTTCATTGTTACCCCCTGGCCCCCTCCCAGCCCCCTCATGGGCCCCTTAAGACCCCCTCCTGGCCCCCTCCTGGCCCCCTCCCAGCCCCCTCATGGCCCCCTCCTGGCCCCCTCCCAGCCCCCTCCTGGCCCTCTCATGGCCCCCTCCTGGCCCCCTCACGGACCCCTCACGGCCCCCCTGTCCTAGATCCACTGACACATCATTAAGGTCTTCAAACCTCTGCAGCATTCCAACTAAAAGGTTCCGGAACGGGGTTGTGGGTTGTCCATTTGCAAATGTCTAGTCGAAGCTCAGTTCTATGACTGGGAAATCCACACATCCAATTAGTGACAATACACACAACTTTATATCGTTCATTATAATTATTAGAACGAGACCCTTCCCACAGTCACATTTCCCGGTATAAAAATAGCTTTTGTGCTCATGATGAACATATCTAACTCTAGTAATAATACACAAAGATGTTACTTCAAGAGTTACAAATATCTAACTGAATGCAAGTAAAATGAGAACAACTATAACTGTTCACAATCTGTTCAGTGTGCAAAAGGACCAAAGCACATTCATCCGTGACGTTCCATTGGGGGTATACCAAGCGATGGTGCTTTTATCGTCCAGGAGATAGGCAGTAAAATGTGCTTTACCCTTTATGAACTCGACACAGTGTAAGTGACACAAGGGACGATTATGGAAATGTCAGTTTCTTTCCCTTTTCTCATTTCAATGGGTGGCAGAGAAATAAGTGACACTACAGGCACAGTGGATAAGGACGTCCTGTATTTCATCCTAATCAGAAAGATGATGATGGTTGTGATGAGCGTCTACTTCAGTCAGATCTTAGTCATTCTGACACACTAGATTTTCAGTGTAATCACTTCTACAGTTAATTACTTTTCAGCCACACAAAACGTGTAATGATGCATCCACTGAACACACTGTGCTCTACCACATTCCAGGAACACGTTACGGACAGCATCAGAATCACAATGTTTTATTCCGTTGCAAAAATGGAAATACAAAAGCTGAATGCTTTGATTCTGTAAAAACCAAAGGTTAATGTAAAACATTGGGTGCTGTTGATGTTTTAGCCTATTAGCAGGCAATTTAACTTAACACCATTCTTTCCAGATGCTTCAACCTATCGTCATGTAGTATCTATTTTTTACCAAATCCATATGTCTTGTGTGTGATTTTAGGTTCAGTAGACACGAAAAGTGTCCACTGATCATCACTATCCATACGTTTGGCCTCCCAACACCTCAGTGATGTCAGTCAGGTGGGAATGAAACAGTTACTGTTACTTACCCTGAGGAGCTGACCCATCCACATCTAATCCAGAAGACTGTCTCAGGCCCATAAGATACTCATGGTTGACTTATCTCATTTCTGCACTGGCAGGCATCCCATAAGGAATTCTGTTCCCCAAATTCACTGTATCAGTCCTGGTCAAATGTAAAGTGCTACACAGTGTGCAGGGTACCATTCGGGACACACTTTGGTCCCTGGCCGCCTTGGTACCTCAATCTGTCAGATTAATGTTTACCACAAAAGTTATCAAACGCTTTGGTGCTGGAAAACCATTTTCTGATTCACGAGGAAGGATCATGCCAAAATGAAAAAAGAACAAAAGATGATTAGAATAGAATACTAGGAGTTTACTTTGGCGGTGCTTTGCTTTATTTACTACTTATTGAGCCCTGGGAGGAATCCTTGAATCTTAATTGTTTTCTCCAGTTAAATGCTATTATACACAATTTGTAATGAACAGAGACACAACATTGCAATTTTCAGATGAACCTCATACCAACAGTCAAGTATAAATGCAGTGGCATTACTATATGGTACATTATCAATACCGTCTTTTGTGTTTGTTATGCCAATGGTTAGATTTTGTTTTGAGACAAAGCTCCTGAAGGAAATTGCTGCCAGCAACTTAATTTGTATGTAACAACGGGTGTAAAAAATGCAATGACTAACCTCTTCTTTAGTTTGTATATCATTTACTTGTTTGGGGTACTACAGAGGCATTTGTGACTTCAATTATTTTCAGAAACTTTAATGTTTTAAACTGAATTTATCAAGCAATATGCAATGTGATACAATACAATAATGACTTATATTAGCAAATTCAAAGTGACAGGGATACAACATGTACGGTCAGAAATACCATTGGAAATACACGCTTTTACCACAAACAATGGTGCCATTGACAGACTGCAGTGTCTGTAAACATAAAACTATACTGTTAATACCAAGGATGACAGATACCCTATCAGGCCCTGGATGCCTTGTGTTAAGATTATGTTATTGATTAATAACATTACATTGTATCATGTTACATTCTCTAAACCCATTACATTGATCCCTTGAGCCACGGACCCAACTTTGAGCATCGTTTCAGAAGACAAAATATGAAGAATGTTTCGGCTGTGTTTGGATCAATGTCCACATATGAAGCCGTTTCCTTTACAAACAGTTTGGTGGAGAAGAAAGGGGAGACTTCCTGGGGACGCTAGGCCACCCGCTGTGGTGTCTTCTACTGTTACATAGGATTGGCTTGTTGTAAGAGCATTAGCACAAGCCTTAACGCCCCGCCTAGACCAGCCAGCCATACAAACACACAGTCGTATCATCAGGTTGACTGGTCCTCAATTGACTTGCATGGAGAAATACAGGTAACATGTATTACCATGTAGTTACGTAACATCTGTTAAATATATATATATATATATAATAAAATATGTCAAACCAACAACTGTGATGTGAATACAGTTATATATTATTATTTATTGCAGTGGTATAGAATTAGGAATTAAGGTTTGAGAGTGTTTCCAAATTACATTCTTGTTGTTGTTAACTGTCATTCTGTTCTCTGGTCTAATTTAGTCTGCGGTGTGTGTAGTGATCAATCATATCAACCGGCAGACATAAGCAGAGGGAGATGCAGAGAGACTAAATACCCAGGAGGATGGCCTGCCTGGCTGCCTTTCAGGAAAACTATCGATTTTCCTTATAAAGGGTTTGCATGTTTAAGCTGTTCATTATAGCCATAGCTTGTATGAACTCCCATAACAGACCAGAAAATATACATTTAATATTACACTTAAAGTGGAATATCACATAACCAAGCGGATGAAACAACACCCTTCTATGAAAGATGTTCTTCAGTTGTATTTATTTGTTGTGATGTTGGAACAGAAAACATCACCACATCTGCTAATTTGACCTTGTCCGTCTGTGATCTGCTGCCATCCACAGGTGATGGCCGAAAGTGCAGCACTGATCAAAACCAATTCAGAGTCAGGGAGCGCTTTTGATGTGCTGGAAGAGCCGTTTTCTCAGAACCTCCTACTTAATGTTTTGACACCGCTATCCGTGTAAACGATCGGCGCGAGCCTCGGCTTAGGAATGCTAAGTGCTCTCGGTGTACATCAAATGGTGTAGGGGAGAGAGAGAACCAACTCTGAACAAACTTTGCTTACCAAATGGCCTCAAAGGAACAACTAAAACGTATAGTTACTATGCTTGCCATTTATTTGTAAAAGAGGGTTAGGTAGGGAGAGAGAAATAGGAGAGGAGGTAGGGACAGAGAAGAAGAGGAGGTAAGGACAGAGACAGAGGGAGAGAGATATAAGAGTGAAGGAGAGAGGTTGGGAGAGAGACCGATACAGAGGTAGAAAGAAGGATAGATGTGAAGGGATACAAGGACAGAGAGGAAGAGAGGGACAGAGGGAGAGAAGAAGAGAGACAGGTAGAGAGGGACAGGGGGAGAGAAGAAGAGAGACAGGAAGAGAGGGACAGAGGGAGAGAAGAAGAGAGACAGGTAGAGAGGGACAGGGGGAGAGAAGAAGAGAGACAGGAAGAGAGGGACAGAGGGAGAGAAGAAGAGAGACAGGTAGAGAGGGACAGGGGGAGAGAAGAAGAGAGACAGGAAGAGAGGGACAGAGGGAGAGAAG
>JACXGK010000064.1:0-49940 GCA_016801125.1 Novumbra hubbsi
GGCGAGCGTACATCCCCAACACTGTCCTGCTCCAACGTGGTCTCCGGCCTCGCCGGTTGGAGCCGTTCGCTCCTAAACGCTGTCATCAACTCGGTCATGGAGCTCGAGAGCGACTGTAGGAGGTCTTCATGCCGGTTGAGGGCCGCGCCCTGAAGATTCAGGGCGTGGTGGATGGGGTTCAAGTCGGCTGGATCCATTTCAATGGTCAGTAAAATCTGTAAGGGTGTGTGTGTTCACAGAGCGTAAAGGTGGTTCCAATTGCGCGACTTGCGGCACTGATACAGAGGGGAATACACTCTACGTTCGTTGTACGAAACGAGAGGGCATGAAGTGTATCCCGGTAACAAATGTTCCAGTAACGTCCAGTGTGTAGTAGTAGGAGAACTATAAGTGGTAGGCTACTGGCTGCGGTGAAACGCAGGGAGTCAAGAAAACAATACGCCGTAAGTGAAACCAACGTAGTACTGTGTTTGTACTGACACAGGGGAATGGGAACAGGGAACCTATGTAGGAACCGTGATTGACTGATGAGGGACAGGTGCGGGCCGTTGAGTGAGTGATTGGTGACTGGGTGTGATTGTGACGTTGATCCGTACTGGCGCCCAACGGCCACCAGGGGGGTGGAAATGAGGCGAAAACCGTCAGGCTGGGATGGAACCCTGACACAAAACCAGAATGCCATGCTAATGTTTACCATAAACAACCATTCAAAAGTTTGGGGTCACTTAGAACCTGTCATTTTCATGTCATGAAAATGACATGAACATTTGTTTGAGTAGAAAATCAAGCAAAATGAATAGAACAATTGACACTGTTAGAAATATTTTATATTTGTTTATAATTGAAATAATAATTGTTTCCTTCAAACTTTGCTATTTGTTTAGGAGGAAATTGGCTCCAATCAAGCACCATCAACAGAGTATGGCATGTTGCAAAATGTAGTGATAGCCTTCCTTCTTCAAGATCCATTTCACCTTGTAAATATCTCTGACTTCACCCCCACCAAAGCACCCCAAGATCATCACAACTTCTCCACCATGCTTGACAGATGGTGTCAAGCACTCCTGCATAATTTTTTTTATTTGGTCTGCATCTCACAAATGTTCTCTTTTGTTATCTGAACACTTGAAACAGATTTGTCTGTCCATACATTTTATTTACAACCATCCTCTGTACAGTGCCTGTGTTCTTTCTACCACGTTAATCTTTTCTTTGTATTGGCCAGTCTGAGAATTTTCTTTGCAACTCTGCCTAGACGGCCAACATCCCGGAGTCAACTCTTCACTGTTGACAATGAGACTTATGTTGTGCAGGTACTATTTAATGAAGCTGCCAATTGAGGACCCAGGACATGTCTGTTTCTCAAGATAGAGACAGTTTGTACTATTCTGAAAAGGGACTTGTACACAGCTTTGTACGAGATCTTCAGTTTCTCCACAATTTCTCGCATAAGATATAGCTTTCAATTCTCAGAACAAGAACAGATTGATGAGTTTCACAAGAACATTTTTGGTTCTGGTAATTTTGAATCAGATCCACAATTGCTGATGCTTTTCACTAGAATGCAAATTGTATTACTTCTTTAATCAGCACTAACGTCTTCAGTGTGCTAACATAATCGCAAAATAGTTTTTTAATGATCAATTTGGCATTTAAAACGATATTCTTGAATTTGCAAACACAACATACCATTGGAACTCAATACTGATGGTTGCTGATTACACATACGTAGATATTCCATAAATCCACCATTTCCAGCTGCAATAGTAATTTACAACATGAACAATATCTACACTGCATTTCTAGTCAGTTTGATGTTATGTTAATGTACAAAACACTATCTGTCAAGTCAAAAAAGCATAAAAGTGTCCAAAAATACACTGCTCCAAAAAATGAAGAGAACAAGTAATCATCACTCAATAAACTCATCAGGTGCATGCCCAGATGTTGTCGGGAGTGCATACTGGCACATGGGTGCCATCCACAGTACTGAGTCACATGAATGGTCATGATACAATTCACGCAAGTTGGAACAGCCTGTGATTTCAATTGATTACTTTGAAATCCAGAGTTTGAATCTACCCCAGTTGGCTGTTGGTACATCATTTTGTTCTCCACATTTTGTTCATCAAGACCCAACGTGCGATTTCAGTGTTGTATATTAAAAACATCAAAAAGAAATCTATTGTTGATTTTGAGGGATTAAGTCTTTTACGATGCATAGATTTCAGTCGTGAAAATAAAGTGTTTCACATTTACCAGATGTGTGCATGTTGTTTCTCTTCTCCAATTATAATGCCATTTATTTTGTTTTTTTATGGCTTCTCCTGTTTAAAAAATGATTACAAGCATGCAGGTAATTAGGGGATTTTAACAGAGGTGTGAGATGCACAGCCAAGACCTGGGCCCCTATGAGTTGTCCTTCCAGTTGCCGCCATGCAACAAATAAGTATCAAGAAAATCAAATGCAAGTGTGGCTTGAGTGAAAAATTGCCTTCTTGCTGTGCGTGCAAACAAATATTATTGTTGGCGGCGACCAGGAGAGGATTAGTGAAGCTTCGCCACATGTTGCTCGCAACCGACTGTCTTCTGAGTCCGTGGACGGCAGTAAACCTCCAGAGTGGACGAATCTCACATTACACCACTATTCAGCAATTCTTTACAAAGCAGTCTATCACACAGACATGTCTTTGCTTAAAAGAAATGCATGCTCGTCTTTTTGAATTACTTTCAATAACATTGGATCTGTACCATAGTAAAGGATGCTTGTGCCTTTTGTGACATCCAATGTTTTCTACAATGACTTAATCCGGGTCTATTTCAAAAACACGCTCTAAACTTTGGCCTAAATAAATTGCATTTTATTTTTCCTATCATGTCCCAGTCAAGCAGTGGACCGGCCTGAATACTGACACATATGGCTTCTAAAGTAAGCTCACCAATAAATACTTATTTTCCCTCTAGCTTTTCATAATAGCATTTAACACAGCCAAGTTAAGGGAAATTATACTTTCTGAGTGAATAGAGACATGCGTACAAGCCAAAAACTTGTTTCAAATATGTGAAATGATACATGTATAACCAATTAATCATTTGGACATACTTAACCATTCAAATGAATGAGCAATTATGAGAAACATCTGGACACATCCATATAAGTACTGAACTGTAGTGTTTGGAGTTCATCATTCGTTACTTAAAAAAATAAATACTTCAAGATCAGATCAGATCAAATGTTTAACATCCCGCACTAAACCAGTATCTGCACAAATGGTTCTGCCAAAATAAAGAAACAATTTATGTTAATGAGGTATATAAAGTATTTTAAAATTAAGTACTTCCATATAGGTGTGGAATTAACATCCCATCATATTCTAGGTTACCATGGCTAGAAACAAAGTTGGCCTCAAATTGAAAGGGATCAATTATAGAAGCACATTTCGTAGTGATGCCTGGTTGCTGCTTGGTTTTTCAGGTTAAATCCTGGCTGCCTGTCTTAGTCACCAGATCCCATTCATCACTTGACAAAGTGTTCCACTAGCATCAACAGAACACCAGAGTTTAGAATTGCTTGTGGAAGCATGGTGTAGTATGCTTCCATAAGCAAGATAGGAGAACCAGATCTATGCCAAGGCACACTGAAATGTTCTGGCAGCTCATAGTTAACCATTGTCCTATTAAAAGGGGCACTGTGCAGAATCCTGCCACTAACGTTTAAAAGACAACATTTTAAACAACGACTTGTCTCCTCCTCCCCCTTTTACCGAACGAGGAATTGTATTAGCTAGTCCACATGAGCAGGTTTAGGGTGAGATGGATAGAACTGACTGTCTAAAATGACTATGAGAAGACTAAAATACAAACTGATGGGACCGACCAGTAAGATGGTTTCAATTGAAAATATCTCAGGGACTTCTAACAATTTAGAAAAAATATATATTTCAAACATTAACATTCCCTGCAAGTGTCTTCTGGTGTTTTAAGCTTACCGTATTCAGACGTGGCCAAAAGATTTGAGAGTGACACAAATATGAATTTTCACAACGCCTGCTGCCTCAGTGTTTTTAGATCTTTTTGTCAGATGTTACTATGGTATACTGAAGTATAATTACAAGCATTGCATTGCAAAAGTGTCAAAGGCTATTATTGACAATTAACTTAAGTTTATGCAAAGAGTCAATATTTTTTGTGTTCACCCATCTTTTTCAAGACCCCTGCAATTCACCCTGGCATGCTGTCAATTAACTTTTAAGATCACATTCTGACTGACGGCAGACCATTCTTGCAGAACCAATGCTTGGAGTTTGCGGGAATTTGTGGGTTTTTGTTTGTCCACCCGCCTCTTGAGAATTATCAATGAGAATAAGGTCTGGGGAGTTTCCTGGCCATGGACCCACAAATTTGATGTTTTGTTCCCCAGGCCACTTAGTTATCACTTTGCCTCATGGCAAGATGCCCCATTATGCTGGAACAGGCATTGTTCGTCATCAAACTTTTCTTGGATGGTTGGGAGAAGTTGCTCTCAAAAGGATTGATGTTTTGGTACCATTCTTTATTCATGGCTGTGTTCTTAGGCAAAATAGTAAGTGGGCCCACACATGAATGGTCTCAGGATGGTTTACTGTTGGCAAGACAAAGGACTGATGGTAGCACTCACATTTTCTTCTCTGATTAAGCGTTGTTCCGGATGCCCAGAACAATCGGAAATGGGATTCATCAGAAAAAATAACTTTACGCCAGTCCTCAGCAGTCCAATCCGAGTACCTTTTGCCAAATATCAGTCTGTCGCTGATGTTTTTTTCTGGAGAGAAGTGGCTTCATTTCTGCACGTCTTAACACCAGGTCATCCTCCAAAAGTCTTTGCCTCACTGTGCGTGCCGATGCACTCACACCTTTCTGCTGCCGTTCCTGAGGAAGCTCTGCACTGGTGGTGCCCGCAGCTGAATTAACTTTAAGAAAGACGGTCCTGGCACTTACTGGACTTTCTTGGGCGCCCTGATGCCGGCTTCAGAACAATTTAACCTCTCTTCTTGAAGTTTTTGATGTTTCCGATGAATGGTAAATTTAGGTACAATTTTACTAGCAGCAATATCCTTGCCTGTGAAGCCGTTTTTGTGCAAAGCAATGATGACTGCACGTGCTTCCTTGCGTAAGAACAATTATTTCAGGCCCAACCCTCCATTTAAATCTTCCAGTCTGTTAATCTAACTCAATCAGCATGACTGAGTGATCGCCAGCCTTGTCCTCGTCAACACTCACCTGTGTTAGAGGATCACTGACATGATGTCAGCTGGCACTTTTGTGGCAGGGCTCAAATGCAGTGGAAATGTTTTTGGGGGGATTAAGTTCATTTTCATGGCAAAGAGGGACTTTGCAATTAATTGCAATTAATTTGATCAATCTTCATAACATTCTGGAGTATATGCAAATTGCCATAATAGAAACTGAGGCAGCAGACTTTGTGAAAATAAATATTTGTGTCTTCTCAAAACGTTTGACCATGGCTGCAGTAAAAACCTTACTATTTGCCAATTTGAATCGTTTTTACTTTTACCTGTAGGTGTCACCTGTATGCACAAACCACATCTCCATTAGCTCTAAAATGGCTTCTCTGTGACATCACAGCGTAGGGTTAAAAGTGCCAAGGGTATGTTCTCATTCTTCTTTTCACCACAAATTGCAGTGTATGAAAACCACAATTTTAATTATTCATTGGGTAGAATTATGGTAGTAGAATGACCATAGAAACTGTCAAAACTGCCTTGTAATACCTTAGCAAACCTTTCCAAGAGACCTGTGAATACAATAATATATACAAATATTGTTGGCTTTTCTTGCCTCACAAACAACGCAGGGGGGAGAAGTTCAATGAATAATAATCTACCTGACTGACATTTAGATCGTAAATAGGACATTTAGAACTTCGTTATCTGCAAGCGGAAAAAGGGGCCAAAAGTGCATAATCAGGGATATAAAGGATAGGAATAAAGGATAAAACTGGTCTTTACTGTTGAAGTCTTTGGTAAGGGAACAATGTGACAAGCTTTTTCTGCTCTTGTCTAAGATGTTGGTGTTTGTGAGGTACCTCTCAATGAAGGTGCCAAAAAGCAGTCTGATGGCCTTCTGGATGTTCTCGGTACAGAGCCAGCTCCACTGGTCCTTCATCATCAGACACAGGATGTTAAGAGCCACGTCTGCCACTGCCGTGTCTACAGCAGGAACACACACAGCATGTTCAAGTTGTCACCAAGAAACTCACTTTGTGGGCTCACAAGACACATAACATTTTTCCCTGACAGTACAAATATTGTTCAGTAAGCCAAGATCATTCGCTATGTACTTTTACAATTTGCATTTGAAATGATCCAGTGATGATAGGCTTAAAGTACAGACTGACAGCATTCATTTTAGGGTATTTATTTTATCCACACCTCGTGAATAATTTACACATAACAGCATGATTTGTAAATAGTCCTCCAAGCAGTGCAAAACCATTTTGTACAATTGTCTTCACAGCTAATTCACATCACTCTAATGAACCAAGTTTGCACAAGACAGCTGTCAATGTCTAGTTTTGATTTTAGCCTTTGTATTTGCATTTGAAGTGCTATGCTGGTGTCTGACAATGCAAGGACAAAAGTGTAAATGCAAGACAAACTGGCCATCATGATTAAAATTATTGAGAGTAAGTCGAACAGAGACATAACCAAAACATAGGCATGCAAATATCTTGTAGACCAATGAAGACCTTTATGTTGGATGAACACAGAATGTTCTTTATAATGAAGAAGAAAACTACAAATAACTGTCTGACATTCTCCACGAGGTAGGCGTAGATATGCCAGCCACTATCATTCATAGAAGACTTCACCATCTAAACCTGGGAGGCTTGATAGCAAGGTGCATAAATGTCAGCTAGCAAACAAATCTAGCAATCTAGCAAAACATCTAGTCTCCTTACATACAACTGTCTGAAAACTTATTGTATGACGCATGACCTTGCAGCAAGACAATGCCCAAATACAGTGCTACATTAACCAAGTTAAGGGACAAAATAAGTTGAATATTCTTGACCGGTGAAGAAGTCAATCACCTGACCAAAATCCAATTGAGCATGAATTTCAGTAGCTGTAGACAAGACTGAAGGCATAAAAACAATTCCCCAAAACAGTAAAAAAGGCACAAAGGCTGCCGAAAAGACCTGGGAATAGAACACCAGGGAACATATATGGCATCTGCAACTAACATTAAGTTTTACTTTTTAAGATCATGTTAATTTGACCAATTACAATTGGCCCTCTAAATGGGAAGACTATGTACTGTTCTATAATTATTACAGGGTTCACAGTTAATGGATGTAAGGCTGAAAGTCTGCAGTTTAACCTGTTTAGTCTTTGTTGTATTTCTTATCCATTGTGCAGGATTAGGAAGAAAAAAAACGTGTTTCAGTGTACAAATACTATTGTACCTCACTGTAGATAGTAAACACTGCTTTATAAACCAGTGGAATGATACTGCCATCCAGAGGCTGTGCAATGTCACATCTTCTTTTTGCTCATTACATAGCAGGAATACATCATTTAATCTGATTGAAGTTTGAAACAAAGACCACCATTTTGTTTTGCACTGAGACAGTCCATAGGTATCCTGTGTGTTTCCATTGTGAAGTCAAGGGCTTGATATTAAAGAGCTCTGTTGGCATTAGACAAACCTGCCCCTCTTTGCTTTCTCTCCCGACACCCAACTTCCTTCCGGTCTTTTCCAGGCAACACGCTAAACCTCCTCCAGTCAGCCTCTCTTTCCTGGGGAGCATAGAGCAATGCCTCCTGATCCTTTATAAAGTCCTCTAAACCAGACACAGACAGGCCCTGGAACACCTGGAAAAATAAATCAGGACACACAGATTGGAATAATGCATTCAGTGAGGAGATAAAAGAAAGAAAAAACACCTTTCAAGCATCAATAACAAACACTCAGACAAATGTTACATATTGTCATTCTGTCAAATAACACTGTTGTAACTTCACTTGTTTGGATGTCAAACAGTTGACATCTCTAGGACCAGATAAATAAATTCAAAAACACCCTCCACAAGGATACACAATTTTCAAAGAAATAACTTGAAACTGATGCTAAAAGTAATTGGCATCCACCATTGTTTATTCTATATTTGATAGAAATTAGACGTTGCTCTCGACTTTCTATTCAAATGGCATGGAGAAATATTATGAGACCCAGAACCTAATATCTTGTTACACAACCTTTAGAGGCAATCACTTCTATCAAACGTTTTCTTTAGCTCTCAATGAGAATACTCTTCACGTTTGATGGGTGCCATCCCCAGAATGTTTCAGTTATAAAATAACTTAATTCAGAACAGGACTCATAAAATGCCACTTTAGAATAGCCAACGTCTTGAGTTTTAACCATTCTTGGGTGCATTTAGCTGTGTCATTATCCTGTTGGATGACCCATGACCTGCAACCTAGACAGAGCTTTTTTGACATTGGGCTGTACGCTCCAGAATGCCTTGATTGTCTTGACATTTCATTGTGCCCAACACAGATTTTAAGGCACCCTGCGCCAGACACAGCAAAGCAGACCCATAACATAAACAAGCCTCCTCTGTGTTTCACTGTGGTTATGGTGTTTTTTTCTTTGAAATCTTAATTTTGTCATCTGTGAACATAGAGCTGATGTGACTGAAAAGCTTTTGACTCATCTGTCCAAAGGAAATTCTCCCAGAAAGATTGTGGCTTGTTAATATGCACTTTAGCAAATTCAAGTATGGCTTTTTTATCTTTTTCCTTCAAAAGTGGAGTCCTCCTGGGTATCTTCCATGGAGACCACTTTCGCTCAAAAAGTGACGGCTGGTGCGATCTGAAATTGATGTACCTTTACCTTGGGAGTTCAGCCAGTATCTCCTTGGCAGTAATCCTTGGTTCTATTTCTACTATTCGCATTTCTATTATTCTGTTTAATTTGGGGTAGATTTTCCTCTAGTGCCCGGGGAGGATGGTTACAGTTCCTTGGATCTTGAAATCCTTAATAGGATTTGCAACTTCTGTCACACAAAAATCAAGCTGCTTGGAGATGGGCTGGTAGCCTTTACCTTTATTATTCCCTTTATTATTATATTATTTCTGATCTACTCAGACTACTCTCTCCTTTGCATTCTCTGGTCTATTTTCAGTGTGGTGCACACAATGATACCAAACAGTAACAGTGACTACTTTTTTTCATTTAAATAGGTTGAATGATAAGATAATAAATGATTGGAGACATGTGTGATACTAAATAAAATAAAAAAGAATTTACCTATAATCCAGTTATTTATTTTTATAAGTAAAGTTTTTAAATATCTTTGTAGAATAAGCAATCACTTTTTTCACTACTTTTAATATCATCCCCTTCCAGGAAATAATGATGTATTATTTCAATGAGCTTTAAGGGTACCAACACATGGTACCACGTCTGTAGGTTTGTAACCCCTGGACATGTTTGTGTCTTGCAGAATGTATTCAAACGGAAACATTTGCATTTAACTTACAGTGCTCACTTCATTAAAGCAGTATATGACTTTGGGCTGGATTTCAGGAATGTTCAACGTAGGGGCAACTTTGCTGGAGAACCTCGCCCGGACAGACCTGACACCAAAAAGCAATTGTTAATGACACAAAAGTCATAAAGTAAATGTTTTAAAGAGACATGATAAGCCAAAAATACAATGCTCAAATATAAATATATAAGGGAACACCTAAATCACATTGGGTCTTGAAAATATGTTCAAATAAGATCAAAATCTTTACTGTACGTTGTGTAATTTGTTGAGAACAAAAAGACATAACAATGGTCATTTGAAACCAAATTCACCAACCGATTGAGAACTGAGGTTCTCAATTAGAAGTCTGGGGAACCTGACAAAGGCATCAATGCTTTCGTCATCCAGGAACTGCCTACAAACCCGGACACATGAGGTCGGCCATTGTCCTGTACCAGGAGGAACACAGGGCCAACTGCACCTGTGTAAGTTCTGAAGATGGGTCTGAGGATTTCATCTAACATGTGGAGGTCTGTGCAATCCTCCAAGAATATGCCTCCCAGACCATCACTGACCCACCGCCAAACCTGTCATGCTAAATGATTTTGCAGGCAGAACATCATTCACCACAGCATCCCTAGGATCTTTGACGTCTGTCACATGTGCTCAATGTCAACCTGCTCTCATCCGTGAAGAAAACAGTGTACCCATGGGGGACCTGCCAATTGTGGTGTGCTCTGGCGATAGCCAATCAAGCTGCACATTGCTGGGCTGTGAGCACAGGTCCAACTAGAGGATACTAGGCCCTCATGCCACCCTCATGGAGTCTGTTTCCGACAGTTAAAAACATACACACCAGTAGCACGCTGGAGGTCATTTTCTATGGCTCGGGCATTGCTCCTCCCTTAATTATTTTGAGCAGTATAGTTGTGAAAACAAAGTGAAGCATTTTGGATTTGGAAGACAGATAAAGACAGTCCCACCTCTTTCTTCCTTCTGGGGCATTCCTCCCATCAGCAGGCTCTCCATCAAGGTCATCCTCAGTGCGAGGGAACGCCGTTTTCAGAGTTCCTACAGCATTTGCCATTATCTACAACAGACCAATAATTAGGAACAGGTGGGGGATTCTATTAAAAACAACTTTTAGTTCCCATCCTGTTTTGCTTGACAAAATGCAGGTGGATTAGCTGAATTTATTCTAAACATTTCAACACATACAATGTTTTGTTTGGCAGAATGAATACATGATCTTGGTCTCTCACTTTACATCTCATCTTTTTTTTCTTTTTTTACATGAGTTCACCGTTAAGAACCATGGTAACAATTTCACCTTATCAATCCTAGACTTAACAAACGGTTTCTTCTCAAAGGCTGCGCCAGCATCTGTGTTGAGTGCCAAAAACTCCTGCAACTCGTTGTTGTTGACCATCTCAGGAATCATGCATAGTTGCTGGAACAAAGCAAATAGAACGACTAAGAACAGCTGTACAGTGGCATAACATATATTGGAAATTGACTGAGAACACATTCTCCATTCATCATGTCTGCTCAGAGAATCGATAAACACAATATCATCCTTTTATCACTATTCAACATCTGCAATTTACTGTGAATTGAATTCACTGTGAACATGCAACAGGACGTTCTCTATATTACTAGGAACACACACAATGCCTACTTTAAGAAAGGCATCCAGCTGTCCTTTTCGAACTTCCACTTTGTCAATATCAGGGTTTCCAAATGGAAGATCAGGAAAAGCCTTCTTGGGTCCCTTAACATCTGAAAAGTAAAAGTTACAGCCTGTGTTGCTGGTAAAATATTAATAGTGGTCTAGGCTGGCTTTGCGGTCTGGGCTGGTTTTGGAAACATGTATCAGTACCGCTGCAAGCATAGGTTTGAATCCGGCCTCCTCCAGCCTATAAACCTAGAGGTAAACATGTATTGAAATTCAGGAGGGGTTGCTTACTCTTAATAACCTTTTTGAGGTCAGGCTTCTCCTCCAGGCGTGTCTGCAGGTAGAGGAACTCGCTGTAGCGCCTGTTCACTGTGTGGTAGGCTACAGGCTGCAGATTGCCCTGGGTTTCCGAGTCAACCACGGTCTCATACTGGCGAATAAACATTTTACAGGTAAGACTGTTCAAATCTGAATGTTTAAGCTATTTAATGGACATTTTTTATATTTAGAGATATATCTAGAATTTTGTCTGGTAGCACTTGTAGGGTATATGCTGACTGTTCAGGCTTGGTTTACGCTGTGCCAGGGATGTGTGAATAGAGTGATTCATGGGGTGTCTTTGATCTATGAAGTTGTGTGTCTCTACTTTATGATGTAAAGACGGCTGCCAACCCTGTTCCTGGAGATCATCTGTCCTGTAGGTTTTTCTCTTCAACCACATTTGTGACGAATCTGATTAAGCTTTTTATCCAGCCAATTATTAGAATCAGGTGTGCTAAAATAGAGTTGGGACAAAAACCGACAGGACAGTAGGTCTCCAGGAACAGGGTTGGACAGTCCTGATGAAAAGGTATGTGTCTAACAATCATTACATGAACGGTTGTCTTACCTCTATGATGTATACAGTAGAGGAGTGTGTCTTACCTCTATGATGTATACAGGAGAAGAGTGTGTCTTACCTCTATGATGTATACAGTAGAGGAGTGTGTCTTACCTCTATGATGTATACAGTAGAGGAGTGTGTCTTACCTCTATGATGTATACAGTAGAGGAGTGTGTCTTACCTCTATGATGTATACAGTAGAGGAGTGTGTCTTACCTCTATGATGTATACAGTAGAGGAGTGTGTCTTACCTCTGATGTATACAGTAGAGGAGTGTGTCTTACCTCTATGATGTATACAGTAGAGGAGTGTGTCTTACCTCTATGATGTATACAGTAGAGGAGTGTGTCTTACCTCTATGATGTATACAGTAGAGGAGTGTGTCTTACCTCTATGATGTATACAGTAGAGGAGTGTGTCTTACAATTATAATGTATAGAGCAAAGGCGTATATTACCTTTGCAATGTAAAGAGTAGAGGAGTGTGTCTTACCTTTACAAGGTATAGAGTAGATGAGTGTGCCTTACCTTTATAATATATAGAGTAGAGGAGTGTGTCTTAGCTTTATAATGTATGAACTAGGAAATGTCTTACCATTACAGTGGATAAAGTAAAGAGGTGTGTCCTATCTTTATTATGTATACAGGGGTGTGATAAATGTTTAGTTTAAATTGCACTAGAGGGGCTGGAAAATGACACACTGGTAAACTAGGCATTTTTTTGTAACAAATATCATTTTTATTTAAATGATGGTCAGCAATGTTGTCATTAGCTAGCAAAGTCCATTAAGAATTAGTAGAGATGCTATTTAGAAATAAAATAGTTAAAATTTCAATTTAAATGTAACTAAATAAGCAATAAATAAGCAAGATGTGCCTTACCTTTACTGTGTATAAAGTATAGGGCTGTGAGCCGGTGCCGCGGTGCTCTTTGGCTGTGACAGCCCCAGTAATTCTCAGGTTCTGGATGAGAACGGGTCCATCAGGGCTGACAAGGGGTTCGAAGCTGAAGGAGGTCAGGCACAGCCCCCCTGGAGGGGCAGGCCGGCGGGGTTGCAGCTCATCCTCCATGCCCGTAGGCCAGTGAGGCTGCTCAGACACCTGCACCTTCAGATTTTATGAAAGCAATTCACAGATATCTGAACCTGCTATATATTCCACTCCCATGCTTTGAATCATTGAATATGTATAGCATTTATACTGTTTAAAAAGATCCAGTATTGTGACATGATCATCCATCGGAAATCTCCTTCTAGCTGAAAAGTCTCACATTGTAATCCAATCATTTAGATGACAAAATAAGAACTGATTGTTGTCAGATGTAACAAATTGAACAGATCTTTCTCCCTCCAGATGACCTCCTGCAAGCCGGAATCTCATTTAAACTGAGTTTGTGATGGGGGTCACTTTCAATAAAGGGGATATCAATTTTAACAGACTTTTCAAGGGAGCGTGTCATTTTCAATGAGGTGATCGTGTTTCAGATTAATACCACTAAACAAAAAATATGTATATAATAATAATAACAATAACAAACAGGCACCTTGGATCCCAGAACCTTCAGGTTACCAAAGCAACCAGACGGCTCATCTTCAAACACACTGCAGAAGTTAGTCGGAGAGGCACAGTCACAGAAGCTGTCTGTCTGTTCGTCCTCAGAATCTAGCTGGTCCAGGGACTCCACTGAGAGCTGATTGGATTCTGACGACAGGGACTCCAAGTCCGAGTCTGCGCCCTGATACAGACGGCTGCCACCGCTGCAGGACCTCAGCAGATCAATTGATACAGGAAAACTGTTTACTCGAACTGAAGGACGAATGCCGGGAATCGGCAGGATTGGCCGCATTTCTTCCGTCGGATCTGGAAACGCTGTATGGCAAGACTCTGTGGAATCCGGTGAGGCAGGAGCAGCTGAATCGGGAAGACCAAGATTGTTGCAGGACTTGTGTTTTTGAGCCCAAGAGGAAGAATGGGTCCAGAGCTCTTGCTGGGTCTGACTCCTAGGCAGCTGTGCTAAATGTTCTGATTGCACGTCCAGGGTCTCATCTGGTGGCTCCTTGGATTTGGTGAACAGGTCCACAATGGTGAGGTTAAGCCAATCCGGGTCGGACACCCGACTGACTAGCGGGAGCAGGACGTTACAGGTGATCAGCTCCCCTACCACATATCTCCCAGTTCTGGTCTCCAGGTGAGGGAACGGGACCAGGACTTGCATTAGGAGGTCCACTACAGCCCGGGTGTAGCTGAGCTCTGTCGCCGGGCTTGCCAGTGCTGGGTGGGGGGTGTCCGACTGGCTGTACAGGTCCCACAGAATGGGGCCGTCTGAGCTGTCTTTGCACTGCAGCCCCAACCATGCCTCTGTCTGCTTCATCATCTCCCGGGCCGTAATGTAGCTCTGCAGGTGGCAGCCGCACAACTCCAGGGCTCTCTGGACCAGCGCTCTTCTGTCCACGCACCGAGCCCTTTCCTTGAGCTCCATCACAGAATCCAACATGGCGTCCCGCATGATGTGCTCAAACTCCCCTGGCCCCTCCCTGTCCTCCTCCTCGGTCAGCATGGTAAGGTACCATGATGACACAAAGTCTCGGACAGCTTTCTGCACCGCACAATGGATCTCGTGGTCCAGCCTCCTCTCACTCTCTGGAGAGGGGAGGGCAGACTGGGCTTGTCCCAAGGGTACAAAGTGCTCCAGGTGCAGCAGGCTGTTGGCATCCAGGGCGGCGCGTGACCCCAGCCAGCCACCCAGCACCACCAGCAGGCTGGTGAAGAGGCAGAGAAGCCATACATTCACCAGGAGGTGGAAGAGAACCATCCATGTTAGCAGCACCCCCAACAACACAAGCCTCCTTTGGCCCAGTAGCTCTGAGAAGGCCCGGGAGTTAGGGTTAGGACCATGACCATCTTGTGGAGGCATTCCCATTAGTGCAGAAACCTGAATTTAAACATAATGAATAAGAAATGTATTATTTGTTTCAGTAAGTATCCTCTGAACCAATTTGAGGACATACTGTATAGGATATGGTAAATATTATGCATAAATGTGTGATATCATTTATCATATCATTTATGAAGTAATGTATCATACTCCTAACCAGCGTTGCTTACAGTAGAGAACACATTTTCAACGTTTTCGTATTTGGAATTGAATGCACCGTACTGCCGTTATAAGCGAATTTAGCAAGCGATTCATATCCAGCTCCGGGTCAGGGTAAATCTCGTGGTGCTGAAGGACAGCTCCCTCGTGCCATGAAGGCAGAAAACCTAACCTCAAAAAAATTGACATCAAACGAAATGTTCAATTAAAAAGTGTTTTGGTTTATATACAGCCAAAACCAGTACATCAAAAAACTCAAGCATTTTTTAAATAATTTTCTCCTATAAAAACAGTCTGTTAAACAACATCGGAAATACAAGCAAACAACACATAGCGAAAACGTGATTAAATCTCATAACTTCGCTTCTTATTGGGTTTAGGTATTTGACTGTTTGCTCTAATCTCTATGCAATGACATCTACTTACTTCCTGGTTCCTATAGAGCGGCTTTGTTTGATTCTCAACAGGTGTCTATGTAACGTGACCGCCACCTACCGTCGCGATGGTATGCTTTGCCCCACGTCATGAAGATAAAGTTGACATTCTGTCCATTGGATTACTCATCTGAGGATGTTTCGCAGGACTCCACAGAATGATACAAAGATTGTCTCCGTATGAATTATTACAATTGTACCTTTACAGAGGCTATACTGCAGCCTTCGTTAACGTAGTGGACTGGTTCCTGGATGGTAAAACATGTAGCATACCATATAATCTATATCACATGCAAAAGAAAGGGCTACAACAATAAGTTATCACCAGAAAAGCACACTTTATTTCACCATTATTGATTCGTGTGTGACATCAATTGCTCAACAGAAATAGGCTGCAATGGGTATGCCTGCAAAATAAAGACATTGAGTATTTCATAACAAAGGCGTTAAAACGATAGGTCAGAACTAAATGCAAGAAAAGCGCATGGAGCGAAAAAGTACTTGTCTTATTTGTTGCACACATGCTTCTTTTGAAAGGGGCAAATCTGTTTGGGGCAGGCCCAGCAGGTTTGGATAGGGTGAAACACACCATCTACCGTGTTCTGCTTGCACAAGCTGCACCAGTGTTTTTTGTCCCCACCGGTCTTCCGTATTTGCTCTCGGATATCCCTGAGCGTTTTGTCGTCCTTACAGCTGGCCACATCCACCACTACAATTCTAGCGGGATCCCAGACACAATCTTCTTCCCGGCCAGATTTAATAGCGGCAATGCCGCAGTTTGGTGGTACCCAGCAACTGTCATAACCGTTCTGGTGCCATGACTTCTGTAAAGGGTGGTCATCAGTATCGATCTTCTTCACCTTGCCAACTCTCACCTTTAATTTGAATACGATTTGGTCCTTTTTGCCAGCATCTAGCGGGTAACACTTTGCCTTCTCGATATTGCGGCTCACGTAAATGCCCGGTCCTAACAATCCATTACCGGAGCGCTTAAAACCATTGGTAACAATATCTTGGGCATTCTTGATGTTCGTACCATGGTACATTGTGTATATTTTCTCATTTTTGGGCTTCTCGCCTGAACGGAGCTTCTTCTCCTCAACCGCAGTCCAACCAGAAAAATGTACTTCTCCCATAGTCAATGCCACTGCGTAATCATCTGTAAAGATTACATTCCTTTAGACACGCATAAGTAATTTAGGCCATTATCATGTAATCATAACCAACTTCACATTTGCCAATTCCAGCGATAAAGTGAAATACAATGTAAATCTGGTACAAACCCAAAAGCAGCTGTATGTAGGAGAGTTCCGAGGATCACTACTTTCACTTTTGATTTCTTGTTTGTTCTTACATAACCCTTATTTAACTTTCATTTCTGTATTTAAGTTCTTAAATCACTGATAGACATGTCGGTTCCCGGAAAACCAAAACACTTTTGGTCAATTTCTGTTTTACCATTCTCCATTGAATCAAGACTAATTGAGACTTTGTAAACGATCCAAATAAAGTTCAAACATAAATTGTTTGACCCTACGTGACCGAATTCGCCAATCCTACTGTTTTAAAGAAACACAGAGCTTAATATTAACTATTAAAAAAAAAATGTATCATTGGTTAGGTGGTTTATCAGGCGCTAGAGAAATATATTTCACAATAAATACAAGCCCATTGTGTCTGAATGACCTCAGTGTCTTCTTGTTTCATTATTTTAATAACTTTTTTCTACAAATTCAGAGCAGAACAACAAATACTAAAACAGGTCCAACAGAAAAATGGCTGTAAAAATAACAAAGTGAGCACAAATCATTTCCAATAAATAATTAAACACAGTTCTTGTGATTTTGGTCTATCCGTTGTCCCTGGTATAGAATGTTAAGTCAATGCATGCCCCCTTTCTGCACCATAGTAGTAAAGCGGTTGGTGATGGTGAGGGTGGTGTCAATGAAGCGCTCCACACAGCTAACCAGACATGTTTCTGTCCGAGAATCCATCTTGCTGCTCGGCTTGTCAATACATTTGTCCCAGCACACATCAGTAAACGTGTGCACCTGCAACACAAGAGTTGAAACTTAATGGGACTAAACAATTGTTTAGATGAAAACGATTTATGATGTATTTTATCGAACATGTAATAAAGTATAGCCTACAATACAGTATAACCTTGAGAGAAACTAGCATTTGGAGAAAAAGTCGTTAGAGGCACAAACTTTTATTTGATAATGAGACATACAGAAACTGTATACAAAAAGTACACAAATGTCTAACACTTACGTCCAGTTAACGTTAGAAATATAATTATCACGTTTACAATAAGATAGCTAGCTAGTTAGCCAGATTTGATACTGTACCTGCGCTTGAAACTGAGCTTTCTGTTGCTCAACCGCTATCATCCTCTGAAGTTCAGAAGCTTCAGCGTTTTCAGAAGCACTGGTAGAGGACAGGTCCATACCTGAATACATATCTGCCATATTATTGAATAAGATAATTCTACTAAAACAGGACCGGTGCCAGAGTCGGAGCGTATTTTCAATTGGACATGTGTACCAATCAGCGTCTTGTGAGTAACATTAAAAACACTTCCGGGTCACGAACATGCTGAAAAACTAAATAAAGGTTTTAGTACAAAGGTGTAATAAATTGTAAGTATATTTCAATAGACCCCTGTAAACAGCAACAATATATAATACTTCTTCAAATTTTATACATATATGTATATCATATAGGTTTCAAAACATGTTCCAAGGTAAAAAAAAATGCAGACAAAGAAAATGACTGAATATGCAATAAATGTTTTGGCTGTGTATTCAGAAAATGGTGGCAAATCAGGGGGCAAGTGTTGCTGGCCATATACTTCACTCCACCATTGGCCACATTGGAAATGATAATGGAATACACATTTCTTAATACCAAAAACAATGTTATGTGACACAGTACATTTATTTTAGGACATGTTTGAAAGAGTATGTAGAGTTAGAATGTGAGTCAGAATGTCAAATCATGTATAATTGAAAGTATCTCTGGCTTTTTACCATGTACCAGATTTGCAAATAACTGTAAATAGAATGTACTAATGCAAAGACTATTACGTTTTTTGGAGTACATTTTTTTAAAAGATGGTGTAGTCAAAATATGCTATCAAATTTGGCGGTGATTAAGTGGTTTAACCTGCACATTTTGGTTCTAACATTGGATTTATTTACATAGTCGATATTGTTGAGAATAAAACCCAATCACTCAATACACTCCACCCTACAATATATTTTACCTTTAAAGTATTATTTAAATACAAAATCTTTCTAGTTGAAGTATTTCTCACATAGTTTTCATGTTCACAATATACACAAAATATACACTACACAAGCCTAAGAAAAGTTTTAATGTTGCTGAGGAATCTGTCTAATGTTATCTGTATTCATGAAGAATAGCTTTGTAGTTTGTTAACTGGGACCAGTTCGTAAAAGTGAAAACACTTAACACTAGTCAAGCGAGCACAAGCAAGCTAACTCATTGTTTGACTTTACGTTTGTGCAGTATAATAGATGTATTAACTGTAAAATTGTTTAATTGAATTAAATACATATTAATTTCCACTGTATTTTAGGTACTATCCTGTATCTTCCTAAATTAAGATTTTTTTTGTTAATAAATTATTGAACTTAAATTATAATAAATTATCAACTATTTCAAATAGTTTTTTTGCATAATATTTCAAAAAAGTAAAGGCATTGAATGCATAATTATATGCATGACATCGGTTATAAAATATTAAAGAATTTCAACATATTCGCTGCAAAAAGTTAAGTTAGTGTTTTTTGCCCACACTCTTAAAAAACATACAATTCTGTAATATCATTATTTTGAATTCACTGTGCTAATTTATTTCTGATCGTGTTGCCAATACTGTAGTAGCAACAGAAATGTCTTATTGGGTACGGTCCAAGACCAAACCAAGGGATACTACACAACTGCGCAGCCCCAAGTTGGCTGCAAGGTAAATTAGTACTAACTGTATGAGATGAAAAACCTAAACATTTAAAATAATCAGAGGTGCTCAACCCTGGTCCCCCCTCCCCCCTGCCCTGCTTGATTTAGATGTTACCCTCTTCCAACCCACCTGATTCAAAAATATGGGACTGTATCAAGCTCAGCAGAAACCTGATAACGACCAATTCATTTTAATCAGGTGTGTTGAAAGAAACATTTAAAACATGCAGGGCAGAGGGGCCCGTTACCAGGGTTGGTCACCTCTGGATTAGGTAGTCAAACATAAAGAATTAAATTCTGCGCAATCGTGTAGCAATATTGCTCATTGTTTTGTACCTGGAACGTACCCATTTTCACCCATGGCTGCTACTATTATGAAAGAATAGCTGACCTTGTTTTATTACTATGGCTAGTTTGTTAGGGATGAGCAGCCTCTGTCATAGAGGTATCAATCGTAAGTTTCATAACAATGTGTGTTGTTTTATTGTGAATCATTTTTGTTAATACGTTACTCGTCATGGCAAAACGAAAACGGACGTTTTGTCAGCGAACGTAGCTAGCTAGCTATCTAGCTACTGTAATAACCCATGTTTTTAACCTATCAGTTTTATAATCGAGATTCAGCACACATTTACGTTCGTACAGGCTTCCTTCCACATTTAGAGCCCGTTGTAAAAGTGAACACGGTAATGTCAGCAGACATTTGTAATATTACTAATATGTTCTCATCACAACTTTGTCATTAACACACCAGTCCCCATGCTTAATATTCTATTAAATTTCATGTGGTTAAAAAGGTATTTATTGATTTATTCATAATTAATAAATAAATTGATTTGTTCTGTATATCTTAAAAATATTTTTAGTTACTGTCATAGAAACTTCCGCCTTGATGATTATTATTCTACGAACAGCTGGTCTACATGTTCACCAACCTTTGTTTTGATGAAAAAATCTGTATTGATTTATTAATAATTAATTAATAAAACAAAAACGTTTTATTGTTTTTATCTTCAATAGCTTGTTCAATAATGGCTTCAGAAACGTAAACCTTGATCCTGAATCTATTGTTTTGTAAGTGGCAATCACAGACTGCAAAAAGAAATTGGCCACCTGGAAAGTGGGTCAATGTAAGATGTATTTTGCAAAACATTATTTGTATTTTCTTAATTGTGATTTAGTCTTCATGTTTATTGGCTTTTTCCATTGTTAAGTAGAAATGCTTTATGCAAGCAACTATGCATTGGCTGCTCCGCTGCCGTCTTTGCATTAAATTAGTATTTATTACAATGCTTTAGAGGCCGGAGGTATCTTGGAATTTATAATAAGTGATAGATGTTTTGAAAGCACTTTTAAAAATTATTATGTTGTTTTAACATTTTTGAAAATCAAAATTCAAAGTCGCAATTGCAATATTTGCCCATATAACATCACAATATCTTTCTACGACTAATTTTCAATGTTAGAAACTAGTGCAAAAAAAACGAGACTGAAAGTATCTTTCAAGTGTTTACTTTTTCTTCGAAGTGTGTCATTGATACAGGATACAATGGTTCCAAAAATGCACATAAAAAAAACTCCCCTGTATAAGACTGTGGCTGTAAGTCAACATGAAGGCATATGTATTGTACCTATCTCGGCCTGTACCTTTTCTCGGATTAAGTCTAGCTCTACTTAAAATGAACAGTTTTGTTTGGCAAAGAGGATCAACATAGCTGCTTTCGCTCGTAACTGCTCCCATGGGTGAGCTCAAAGTTTTGGCATACATCCTGAGGACAGATTCCATCAATTTGCCAGACATGCTATACATCTCAAGATTGGTTACAACAATTTGTTCTCAACATATGTTCTTGAAGAAGCACACACGTAGCTAAGCATGGTAGCAAAAATGTGCCTAATGTTAGTACTGTCGATTTTGACTGTTAGCCAATAAGCAGCCAGGACAAATAATGTCATTAAAACCTATAACTCATATCACGTTTTAAGATTTATTCAGTAGTCTTTTACTAATTTAAAATATACTTCAGTTATTACTGCCTTCTTCAAATTTTAGGATTACATTGTTGTCATTAAGTTAAATACTACACATTCTAATTCTTCTTTGTCTCTATTTTAGCACTGTTGTTGAAAGGCTCCCTTCTTTCGCGGGGTATTGTTGGCCATTATAGAAGGAATAAGGATGTTGAGCCTTTCAGGCGTGGCCCGGTACAGATACCCACAGCTTTATCACACTCAGGTAATTTACCTTAAATGACCTACACTCATACACAGCAAGCCCACAGTCTACTGCTTCCTCCTTGCATGGCAGAGCTCTCAGAACTGCTGCAACTGAACTTAAAAGTTCACCCGAAAGTCAACATATCTATAATATCTCAAATTTGTTTGGGCTCTTTTGAATGTAGTCTAGTCACTTTTTTGTCTGTTTTTCATGGGGGAGTGTTCCTTGGTAATGTCCTCTGAGTCAAACTGCAATTAAAGAGCTCTCAAGCTTTTGTTGTCAGTCGGCAAACAATGTAATAGAAAAGGCACAAGTATCTGCGATGGAGCTGGCGAGCACATGGCCCTTTTGAAAAACGAGAGACAGTTATTTAATTTTCTGTGACAGTACCACTCAATACTTTCTCTGAGGTGGCTAAATGTATACCCTTGTGCATTATTGTTGGCAGGTGCTGCAGGCTTCAATGCTGCAGCACGCATGGACTCTATCTTGTAGAGTTGTCACCAAAATTTGTTTTTGCTATGGACAAGACTTATTTTTTGGGGGGAAACTAGCCTAAGATGTTGCTTAAATTGATGAGTTGAGAAAGATAATGAAGTCTGCCTTGTTCAAAAGGTGTTTTTTTTTACCAGGAACTGACAGTATTGTGATATGATTCACTTGAAAATGTTGCTTGTAGCATTTTAGTCCTTCCTGCTTGAGAATGGGACATTGTTCCTGACCTGTTTACTCTTGGAGGTTAAAACAACAGGAATGTTCAGTAAAAGGCTTCCCTTTTTCCAAAGCGTAACCTCTATATAGCCAACTTACTGCCATTTGTAATTAATACCAGGTCTGATAAAGCATTTATGATTTCCTCTGCCACAATAAGCTACACATGTTTATTAAGTGTCTTGTATAAGTGATCAGTCAAATAACCTCTTTAATATTGAACTTATATTGAGTTATTTCATAGTTCTTTCTAGCCTTCTATGTCTGACATATGTCACATTTTGTATTCACAGTTCCTGCCATGTCCCTAAATGTACAGCCAAACATAAATATTATAATTATACTATTTTGCAACACTTTGAATTAAATCCTTTTGTTTTGCCACCTAAACAGTAAGGAAACATAGTCTTAAGATAATTGTATATCTGGTTTGTATTAATTCCGGCGCTTATGTACCAATGTAACACATTTAAGTAGTAATTTCTGTGGAGCAAATTCGTCCATTCGTTTACTATAATGTTTTGCAGCTGATTTGCTGTATTTGGCTTGATACACTATAGGTTAGTAGTTTCAGCACCCAGAAGGAGATCTCTCAAGCGACTACAATATTAAGTGAATGAGATGTTAAGGAGTGGCAATTAGCATGGTGAGTTTAGTTTAATGGCAGTTACCATTAAACTACTCAGAATTTGAAACACCTTTAATTAGTACATTAATGAACATTAATTAGTAATTTTGCATGGTGCAATATCCGTGTGAGATTGCGATTGTGACATATCATGCATGTATTTTCATTGTTCTTTTATATTTTTTATTCAAAATTGTCTACAAGAACTGGTGTATTTGGGCCTTTTTACACTTTGAGAAAAAGATAACTTTTAGAGGAGGGGCACTCTTTTACACAATATTTTCTGTAACGTTTAATTTGGTCAAAGAAAAACAAATTCAATAAATTATTATTTTATTCAATATTATGTGTGTTTCAATCCCTGCCCATAGCGCTCCCAAATTAGCCCCAAACGGGTCCCCTGATTGCTCTGTGTTTCCCTGACCTTGGGGAGATACAAGTGGGTCCGACAACACTAGATGACAATTCTCCTGATTTATTAAGACAGAGTCTAAATTATTGCTTTATCTTCCCCTTTAAAGATTCTAGGAGTGGTGACTCCTGTTTTATGTTTCCAGGGATTTTGTTAATATGACTCACCTGCTTTTTGGCTGTTTTCCTCACTCATTGTTTGAAAATATATTTATATTGAAAGTACGTTTTAAACATATAGGGGTTCTGGAGACAAAGCATAACCAGAACTGAGGAGGTCCTAATCTGGACCCGCTTTATAAAATGCGACTCACAGATATTTACAAATATGTTGCGGCTCTCACAAATATGTGGAGCCACTCACAAATATGTAAGGACACTCACAAATATGTGGAGCAACTCACAAATATGTAAGGACACTCACAAATGTAAAGCAAGTCACAAATCTGCTACACGCAGGTATTAGACGCTGTAACATTCATGAAATGTGCTAAATTCCTTTGTTTTTGTTATTGATACATCAAGTTTTGGGATTTTTACATATATTTATGAAACAATGTTTTGTATTTCACAGCAGCATTATATATTTGTGACTTGCTGCATATATTTGTGAGTCGCTACTTACAAGTTTACATCTCCATAGAAATCACACCTCATCTAATACATGACAGAACTCTTTCTCTATCCCTCTTGAGTTTCTTTGATTGCGGTTTCCAACCCGCTATTTGAGAATCATTCTGGAGGACACAGTGTATAGTCCATTAGAAATGATGGTGAAATAGGACCATCTGCTATTGTTCTCTGCATTTAAACACTGACCCCCGGCCCTGATTTAAGACCCGGTAGCCTCCTCTATAAATGATGCTGACTCTCCCCTTCCCCTCCCGCTACTGTTATTGCTCAGCCATGGGTTGTATAACAGGCTTACAGAAACACTGCCTCCATATTTACGGGCAGTGCAGTATGCACTTCAGTTGATTACAGCGCAACCTGGAAAATAGTTCTCTTAAAAAAAAAAGGACAGCTGTGTTCCACGTAGCAGCTCCAGTCTTCCAAGTCAAGCCATGTCATCGGTAATGCTAGATGTCTCAGGTAAGCAATAATTTCCTATCCGTGTTGGTTGCCCACTCACTGCACGGTCAAATAGCAACCTTATGCCCTTGAATACAAGGGCTACTGCTGTGTGCATAAGGTGCTTCCCTCATAGGCTGTGTTTTACTTCATATTATAGCTGCAGTTTACTGGCGGTTCAAATATCAGTCTAATGGTTTTGTTTCCTTGGCAACACCAAAGCTGCACGTGAGAGTAGTTTCAAAGGCTCAATTCTGACTCCGTATAATAGCTGCCAGTTCCTGTTGGTTAATACAGCAGGTTATTGCTTTTATTTCCTCTGGTTAATGTACCAGCAGCCTGTTTGACAGGTTGACCTGAAATGAAATGCTCACCAGGCATGTGATGTCGTTCTTGGTTTATTCAATAGAGAGTGAAATATAAACAAGAACAGATCTTATGACACGGCCCACTAGAGTTATAACTGCCTCTGCATCTTTAATATTTCTGTAGAAGGGCTGCAGTCAAAGTTCTCATTTAATTAAGGCACAGCTCAAAACTGATGTTTAGAAAAACAGCTTTGCACAACCTGTACTAATTCTGTGCTCATGTCCTCCGGATCTGATGCCTTTTGTGTGTAGCTTTTTTATGTGGTATAGATTTTGTTTGTATAGTTTTTATTGGATTGTTTATATTATTTTAACAGAATTATAATTTGCATATTAAATGAGAACTGTTATTATTATATTGGGCAAGTAATGCAAGCGATAGGGAGAGCAGAACTATTTTGTTGTGGAGAGTTTAATGATCATGATCTTTAATTACTAAGGTTAATCTCCTGTAAATTCCAAAATTGACATAGTTGTGCTCAAAAGTTTGCATACCCTGCCAGAAATTCTGAAATTCTTAAAAAAAAAATGCTTTTAGTGAAGGATCGTGATCATAACATATTTTGAAATTTCAATTAGTGTCTGTGTATAAATAGTCAATGAGTTTGTTAGCTCTCTCGTAGATGCACTGAGCAGGCTAGATACTGAGCCATGGGGAGCAGAAAAGAACTCTCAAAAGACCTGGGTAACAAGGTAATGGAACTTTATAATGATGGAAAAGGATATAAAAAGATATCAAAAGCCTTGAAAATGCCAGTCCACTTATTAAGAAATGGATAAGAAATTCGGGGATACCAAACCAAGGTAAGGTAGACCAAGAAATATTTCAGCCACAACTGCCAGAAGATTTGTTTGGGATTCAAAGAAAAACCCACAGGTAACCTCAAGAGAAATACAGGCTGCTCTGGAAAAAGACTGTGATTATGTGTGATTGTTTCAAGGAGCACAATACGACCATACTTGGACAAAATTGAGCTGCATGGTCAAGTTGCCAGAAAGAAGCCTTTATTGCACCAATGTAAAAAAAAAGCCTGTTTACAATTTGCCCGACAACACCTTGACACGCCTGGCAGCTTCTGGCACACTGTAATTTGGAGTGACAAGACCAAAATAGAGCTTTATGTTCACAACCATAAGCGCAATGTTTGGAGAGGGGTCAACAGGGCCTAAAGTGAAAAGAATACCATCCCTACTGTGAAGCAGGGTGGTAGCCCACTGATGTTATGGGGGGGTGTCAGCGCTAAAGGCACGGGGAATCTTGTGAAAATTGATGGCAAGATGAATGCAGCATTTTATCAGAAAATACTGGCAGACAATTGGCATTATTCGGCATGAAAGCTGCGCATGGGACGCTCTTGGACTTTCCAGTACAACAATGACCCTAAGCAGAAGGCCAAGTTGACCCTCCAGCTTTTTTTTCAAAACTTTTTTACACACATTTAGGTGTGCTATTTAAGACTGTGAGAGTTGTCTGCTCTAAATTAAGATAGGTTACAAATCTTTTCATTTAGTCAACATACTAAAATGGTGGAATTACATTACGAGCCAACTTTCATTCAATATCTTTGTGAACACATTGATGGCGAAAACAATGCTAACGGAAATGTATTTATTTAATGCACCTCTAGTCACTGAATGATGGAAACAATCCCATCTAGTAGTAGCCGGTAGTAGCCCAAATGTACAGTAGGCTAGATAATAGCTAGGGGCTTTTAATTAAACTCGCTTTCAGTCTTCAGGTTCTCAAATAAGCATGTGCATTTTAACCAGAGTAAGCAGACAGAAGCCATTACTCAGTTAAAGGCACATGAGTGCCCACTTGGAGCTGGCCAAAAGCCCCCTAAAAGATAATTCAAATTAAGATTCTCCGGTTCGATGAAACCAAGATTCACACCAAGAATGAACTAACATTGAACTTCCAAGTGCATGCCTTGGGGAAACAAGGCACCGCCTATCACCTGGCCCAAATCATCCCCACGGTGAAGCATGGTGGTGGCAGCATAGTGCTGTGGGGATGTTTTGTCAGAGACATGGACCGGGAGACTCGTCAGGAAGAAAGGAACGATAAACATAACACAGACATATTCTTTAAAACCCTGCTCCGGAGTGCTGTGTCGTTGTGCTGTCAGAAGGTTTTCCTTCTGACAGCACAACGACACACAGAGACAATAATGTAGGAGTGGCTCTGGGACAAGTTTGTGAATGTCCATGAGTGGCCCAGCCAGAGCTAAGATTTGAACCCAATCAATCTTTGGAGGGACCTGAAAATAACTGTGAAGAGACATTGTTCATATTGTTTGGTAATGAATCTATATTGTATGCAGAGCTAAAGAAAAACATGAATGTAGTTAATTTTAGCAAAAGGCAGTAACGTAAACATAATGTTGGAAAGGTGAAGGTGTCTGAATAGTTTTTGACTGCTTTGTGTGTACTGTAAGCAAATAGATGTTCTAGAATATCTTGGATCTAACTTATGGCCTAATCATACGACATTAAAGATAAGATCTGTTTGGAAAACTTTAAAAAGATTATTTTTTAGTAATATATACAATATATTTCCTGGTATTACTTCATAAGCCACCTACACTGTCTTCTAGTGGTAGACTTTAATATAATTGAGAGAGGTGAATGTTTTATGGTGTGAAGCAGTCATGAGATATACAGGAGGTCAGGCTTTTACTTGACCTTTGCACTCTGTAAAACAACATCCAAAACCACAGTTGTATTTGAAACCATGACAAACGTCTTAACCGAATAAATAGTTTGACATACAAGTCCATTTTCATAATGTTTTCTAAAATGCTTATAATCTCATGATTTCTATTTGTGTGGTCAACAATAGCCTACTGCAGGTCACTGAATGTACCAGTTTGCTCAATAGCTCAACAGTGAATGTTAAATAAGCTATAAAGTATCCATTCTCTAAACTAAAGTATCATACTCTTTTGTATTCCAGTATTCTATTATGTTCCCCTCTGCTCCTTTCCATTGTACTGTGTGTGCAGATGAGGCAAACACCACATCTAGTCAATACGAGCAAAATGAGCACAGTAAGAGTAAACAAAAAGAACAAAAGGGTCTGGAGTGTATCGCCCCTCTGCTGCGTTCTGTGGAAGAGACCCTGGAGCCCATTGCCACCGAGGTGTATGGGACCATCCCCACATGGATCAGAGGAAACCTCCTACGCAACGGCCCAGGGAAGTTTGAGTTCGGAAACCAGCAGTGAGTTGAGACTGCAACGTAGTATTCTCGACTGTATTTTACCGGAAGAATACAACTGATTAAGAAAACTATACATTGGAATTTGAAGATTGGGTTTTAATCGAAAAAAGCTATTTCATAGATTACTTCATAACTACTGTATTGATATGCAATTAATATGTCTGGACAATACAACAAAACAGTATTTATAACCAGGCTATAATAGTGCATAAATCAACCTCCCCTTTCTTGAGAACTAATCTAACTTGTATTTCTTGTCTGGTCCCAATCATCCCTTAATCCTAGCTCTGTCCTTTACCCTAACCTTTCCCCCCCTAATTTCTATTCTTCAGCTACAACCACTGGTTTGATGGGATGGCCTTGCTACACCAGTTTAAGATTGTTAATGGCAAGGTGACCTACAAGAGCTGTTTCCTACGGAGTGATGCCTACAAGAAGAACAGTGAGAAGGATCGTATCATGGTGTCAGAGTTCGGCACAGTGGCCATGCCCGACCCATGTAAGAACTTCTTTCTGCGGTTCCTCTCTCGCTTTGAAAGGTTTGGTGAGTTGTACCCCCCCCCCACACACACACACACACTCACTCACCCAGTCATACTCCTATTACAATTACTCATGTGAATGCCTTTGCTTTGACCACGTGGAAATGTTGGTGGTTAGAATAACAGCTAGAATCTTTGTCGGTTATAGCTCCAGTTCGGTTTCTGCCCCCCCATTCTTGTCAACAGTAAGGAACGTGACAAAAAAAATTATGTTTTTCAGATCACTTTTCAGAACAATTTACAGTGCAAGTGAACCTAATCCAACAAAGTGATTCTAAATAAGCAATGTCTCTTTTTAAACTGGGAAACTCAAGATGGTCTGCTGTCCTGGGGGACCGGGCGGTGGCCTTGGGGCTTCACTAGAGTTTGTTACATGAGCTTGCAATTCTCTTTGCAAACAACAAATTTGCTCAAACAACACCACTGAAATAAATATGACTCCTTGATAGAGGCAGGACAAGAACCATCTGCCAGCTAAATACATCTTTAAATGTAATTTAACAGCAAAACAATAACAATATGAGGACAAAACAGTTGGCACATTATTGTAACTAGCAGCTCCTTTCAATGGTTGCGATAAACTCCACCCATCCAACCGCCAAGCACGACAGAGCCCAAGGAGGTGGTAGTGACTCCACCCATAATTGCATCTTCTGTATGAAAACAGTATAATGCAAATATAACAACACAAATTACAAATATTCATAAATTACCCTATCATCAAAACGGCACAATTATACAAATATTTCACAGTCGGACAGTTATTTCACATAAGCTTTTCTCTTTAAAATATTAAATTAGCATGTAAACACATAATTTGGGATTTCAATTGGTTCTTATCTTTGTGTGAAGATCTGAAAGCGTGAAAAATATGTTGAATTATTGAAGATATCATGAAAGGTAAATTAGAGTTAAAGTAGAGCCACTCATGTGTAACATTAAAGGTTTGTTGTATTTTGAACTTTTTTTTAAACTCAAGTGAATACTGTTACTGTTAATACTGTTTTATTTTCTCAAGAGCAATTCCTGAGCGGGACACCAAAAGTAGTGCTGTTATACTGTTTTAGTTTGCGCCTTTGGCTCTGCTTGCAACTGTACTCAACAAATGCAGCTATTGTGTGTGTTAACCCTACCAATATAAAACAATCTCACTGGATTAACCTCACGTTTGCTACATGCATTGACAGCCTTTCAGACAGTAGAAATGAACACTGCCATCTTGCCAGCTTAGGAACACTACATACATTGCATTGCAAGCTTCTCTCATGTACTTGAATTCAAACAGCTGCAAACACTGGTGTTACTGTAGCTCGCTGACAACAGCTAACCGCTAGCTATTAAAAGTGATTTGTAATTCAATGCAGTGAAAATGAAGACTGGTGACGGTTATAAATATGTCTTATTGTATAAAGTGGTAGAAGCAAAGAACTGTATCCTTTGTTTGAACTGCTTGAACTACTGAAAGTCTCTCTATGAAAAAGTTGTAGTCTCTCTGCAGAGGGCTGGGGGGTGGCAGTGGGTTAGGGGTCGCAATCTTTAGAAACTTCAAATAGCGTGAATCTTCTCTTTTAAAAAAATCTGTCTTGTCATGATGAAAAATATCAGATTTGAACAATATTTTGCTAATATTTTGTCATCACAACATTGAGGAGTATTCTACATTGATCATAATCTACATTTTCAAGAAAAATCTTGGCATCCTTTCAAGTTTTCCATACAAAACATGCAAATGGTCAGCATTTTCCACCAAACATGGAACTCAAGTTGAGTACCATTGCAAGCAGAGCCAATGGTGCAAACTAAAACATTATAACAGCACTACTTTTGGTGTCCCGCTCAGGACTTGCTCTTGAGAAAATAAAACAGTATTAACCCTCTAAGGTCTATGGGTCATTTGCAAAAAAGCTTGCTGAGAATGAATTGCGGAAATGCTTCCCACAGTTGCAATTTAACTGGGTTGAACTCCCACCAGTGTTATAAATAAAGTGCTCAAGTCCATGTTAATGTAGGCCCATTGTTCTTTATATAGCATTAAGTCTATTTTCTATCACGAATAGCAAGCCTGAGAATATTCTCTTTTTCCTTTTGGCTTAGTGTCATCAAGAGCTGGCCCATATAAATGATGGGAAACAAAATAATTGTTACTTTGGGGAAAATCTCCCATCCAAATAGCTCTAGTATGACATTTTCGATAAATGATTACAAGTCTCTCTATCAATATTCTTCGCTGAAATTATAGAAATTCAAGTTGCATCTACAACTTCTAATTTACATATTCTCCATCTTCTCATTCTTTACTTCATGTTTCCTTGTCAGTCTTCCTTGGTCTCTTCATTACTCCGGCCATTACATTTGAGCCAGCCTAAAATATGATTACATTAACCACAGAGATATAAAGAATAATCAGTCAAGTGGAGCAACGTGAAGAACCTATATACCTGGGTTTTCATATCACTTATGAAATCGGTCAGACCTACACGCCAAATTATAATAAAGCAAACAAGCAGAAACAGTGAGCATGCACCCTTGCTGACCATTGATTACTTTCAGCAAAACTGGAGATGTGAAAGCATATCTGATCAAATTTCGTCTTCCAGTCACTCTACAGTTGTTTTCTTTTTTTTCCATAGAGGCAACGGACAACGCCAGTGTCAGTTTTGTCAGATACAAGGGAGACTGCTATGTCAGCACTGAGACCAACTACATGCACAAGGTGGACCCAGAGAGCCTGAAAACAATGGACAAGGTACCAAAGTAAACATGTTGGAAGAAAGACAGAAATAAATTGTTCATATTGTACATTACTATGATGCAATTATTGTATTTAAACTGTGTATTATGATCCACAAATTTGTACATAAATCTGTAAATGCGTACTTAAGTCTGTAAATGCGTACTTAATCCAAATTACATTCGCATTTTGACCTAATCATATGGGCGTCCTATGATAGCCCTTGAAGGCCTATCAATGCACGAATGCATTGAAAAACCATCCGTTACATTTCTATACATATCTCCAGACTAGTTAACAATTATATTCAAATGTTAATGCATATGATGACAGTTTCTTTGCTGGTAGTGGAAGTTACCAGCCATTTGCTAATAGTTTAGCTACAATATTTGCCTCATACAATACATTTTTTGGTTTGTTTCAGGGGTGCAGAGGTATTTCTATGCCTGACTACTTTATGTGATTGATGCACAGCAGTAACAGGAGAACCCACATTGATCTGTGGCACATTGAGCGATGAAAATGTATAAAGGATGTAGCCTGTCACACACCTGTTCTTCTTCCATAGGTGGACTGGACCAAGTTTGTTGCTGTAAATATGGCCACTGCACATCCCCATACTGAACCAGATGGTACAGCATACAACATGGGCAACTCCTATGGCACCAAAGGTCTGTTTAGATGGACACTAGGCCCTCCTGGGAATATTATGAAGCACACTAAAGAAGGAACCTTACCACTACAAGGATAGTGCACCACTTATTATTATGATTTTTTTACACATGGCTTTAATTACACTCTATGCGCTTCTTAGTGTTTCGCCATTGATTTTCAATTTATTTTATCCCTCTATCCCATGAATCTTCATTTGGTACATTTTGTCATTAATGTAAACTTCCGCATTCAAGATTATAATTATAACATGGCAGAAAAAAACGGGTCCAACTTGTACATTTCAAAAAATATATAGTTTGTTATATGCATATGGATATTCAATTAGATTCAATATGGATATGGATATCCAATAAAATAATCAAAAGAAACAAAGTCCACTAAATAAATGCATGTTTAAATCCATAATTTATATGATTTGGGTACATTCTGCAAAAAAACTCAATCCAACAGATGCTTCAGAAAGGAATCTGGAAGTCCATTTTCTAGGCTTTTTATGTTAACTAGTAATACTATTAAAACTAGTAACCATATTGATTGTTGATTTGAACTTGTTACATGAATTGATGGTATAGTCAAATTATACACAGAATATGTGCTGGATTCTGATAAAGTAAGATGGCTATACATATTGTCATATTAAATTGTAGGGGTGCAGAAAGAGAGATAATGGCCAAAAGTAGAAATAGATCAACTTCATTTTAAACCTGACACCAAAAGGGGTCCTAACAAAATTTTTAAAAAATCTTAATACTGTAGAAACCTGCTTGTTTCACATACAGTAAGTATGCAAAGTGATTTAGTGTAGATGAAAATGAGGTACCGTTAAGGCAAAACAAGTAGGAATTGACTTACTACATTTACTTACTGCATACATTCTTTTGCTATTAGTGCTGTTCAGTAACAGTTTAACAAGTTTATTAAATACTAGTTGAGCTTAGCTCTTTCCAAGGGGACATACAGCATGTGATACCATTCATTTATTGTAATTAAATGTATTGTAATTATTTCCAGCATTTGTTTAGTAGCAAGTATGTTCACAAGTTATATAGCAATATATTTCATGATCTTAGGTTTCTTATATACACCATTGTTGTTGTTATACAGTTTTATTATAATAGATTGTGTAATAACCGTGTCACTTTTATATTAGGTGCCTTGTATAACATCATCAAAGTACCCCCTACGAAGAACAACCCTGATGAAACCCTGGAGGGGGCAAAAGTGCTTTGCTCTATAATCCCTGCAGACCAGTCCAGACCCTCCTATTATCACAGCTTTGGTAAACCAACAAAAATATGCTGATATTTTAAATAATTAAGGAAATTACATTTCAATCATTTTTGTGGACACTTCCCTTTACATTCCATCCTATTCAAGAAAAACTAGAGTAATGTGCCCTTCTCAAGAGCCAGACTACAGATTTTTGCCTTGGTATTGAACTCTGATGACCCTAACCCTGATGAAAAAAGTTTTATTGAGCAGTCGATTCACTCTTTCTTATAGCCATGACGGAGAACTATGTGGTGTTCATAGAGCAGCCTATCAAGTTGGACTTACTGAAGATCATGACATCTAAGCTGAGGGGAAAGGGTATCAGCCAGGGTGTGTACTGGGACCCCAAACTGGACACAGTCTTCCACCTGGTTGACAAACACACAGGCAAGGTGAGCAGGCAAGTGGTGGATAGGACTTTTTAAAAGGCTTGATATTGCAAATAAGCTACTCAAATGGCAACTCATTTCAAATTGTTGTGCCCCACCGATGAAATTGGAAAACTTGTGCTTGCGAAATCAAGCATCCCATAACCTTGTGTTCAGCACAACTCTTAAATATCTGAATACATAACCTCCAAAAAATGTATTGTAATCAATCTTTAGGCTAGTACTAAATTCTGTGTTTAATTGAATTTCTCATTTACTCCAGGCGAGCTCAACAAAGTTCTACACCAAGCCTCTGTCAGTGTTCCATCAGATCAATGCCTTTGAGGACGATGGCTTTGTGATTCTGGACATGTGTTTCTCTGACAATGGTGATGCCATCAAAAACTACTTGATCCAGAACCTTCGGAAGTCAGGAGAGGCTCTGGATCAGGTCAGTGTGGCTACAAACACACACAAACAGCGTCATTGTGAGCAGTGAAATTCTTATGACATGTAACGCGACATCTATCTTCAGTATGTATTAAGTACAGATATAAAGCAAAAAAATATACATAACAATGTGAACTAGCAGCCATTCCAAAAAGTATAGAAAATGAGTATACAGTGCATCCGGAAAGTAATCACAGCGCCTCACTTTTTCCATATTTTGTTATGTTACAGCCGTATTCCAAATTTGATTAAAATAATTCCTTTCTCAAAATTCTACACACAATACCCCATACTGATAACAGGAAATAGTTTACTTTTGCAAATGTACTAAAAATAAAAAATGAAAGGAATCACATAATAAAAAAAAGTATTTAGTCAGCAACCATTTGTGCAAGTTCTGCCACTGAAAAAGATTAGAGAGGCCTGTAATTTTCATCACAGGTACACTTCAACTATGACAGACAAAATGAGAAAAGAAATCCACAAAATCACATTGTAGGATTTTTTATGAATTTATTTGCAGATTATGGTGGAAAATAAGTATTTGGTCACCTAGAAACAAGCAGGATTTCTGGCTCTCACAGACCTGTAGCTTCTCCTTTAAGAGGCTCCTCTGTCCTCCACTCGTTACCTGTATTAATGGCACCTGTTTGAACTTGTTATCAGTATAAAAGACACCTGTCCACAACCTCAAACAGTCACACTACAAACTCCACTATGGCCAAGACCAAAGAGCTGTCAAAGGACACCAGAAACAAAATTATAGACCTGCACCAGGCTGGGAAGACTGAATCTGCAATAGGTAAGCAGCTTGATGTGAAGAAATCAACTGTGGGAGAAATTATTAGGAAATGGAAGACATACAAGACCACTGATAATCTCCCTCGATCTGGGGCTCCACGGAAGATCTCACCCCGTGGGGTCAAAATCATCACAAGAACGGTGAACAACAATCCCAGAATCCCAGAATCCCAAAATCCCTTTTTCAGTTGGAGAACTTGCACAATTGGTAGCTGACTAAATACTTTTTGCCCCACTACATCAATATTCAAAGTCTTTGCCAAGTCATCTAAAATAGAGCTCAGATGCATCCTATTTCCACCGATCATGTTTGAGATGTTCTACTTGATGGAAAAAACATGTATGAAGTCCAATGAATTGTCTGTAGACCTCCGAGACAGGATTGTATCGAGGCACAGATCTGGGGAAGGGTATAGAAACATTTCTGCAGCATTGAATGTCCCAATGAACACAGTGACCTCCATCTTCCATAAATGGAAGAAGTTTGGAACCACCTAGAGTGATCCGGGGAAAAGGGCCTTTGTCAGGGAGCTGACTAAGAACCTCGATGGTCACTCTGACAGAGCTCCAGCACTACTCTGTGACGAGAATAGAAACTTCTGGAAGGACAACCATCTCTGCAGCACTCCACCCATCAGGCCTGTATGGTAGAGTGGCCAGACAGACGCCACTCCTCAGTAAAATGCTGATGGTGGGGATGGTGTCAGGAATGTCCAATTGTCTCAGTAGAACTTGTTCAGGTCATTGGCCAGGCAAGAGTGTTTATTGGAATTGGGGGCTTTAGGCTTGTTGGTGATCTGTCTACAGCCCCTCTAGTCAGATCCAGAGTTGTTAGCCAAGCATTGTTGTTGTAATCTCTCAGAGTACAGTTGCTAGCCCGTCTAGCATGCATCTCAGGTCAGAGATGTGGTAGCTTGAATCCAACATATCCCTGTAGTCTCTTTTTGCATCTCTGATGGCCTTTTTAGGTCACATCTGGATCTCCTCAAAGCCTTCAGGGCCCTGGAACTATAGACAGGGGACTGTGCCAGATATTACAGAAACAACACCCTCAGAGGAGACTCAACCTCTGATAAAGAAAAGGGCTGCTATAGCGTTGCATGAAAAAAAAATGAAATAACGGGACACTTCCTAGATTGAGATACAGCTATACAGCTGGTCTGAAGTCTAATTGGATATTGTACACACACCTAACAGAACATTTGCTACACAGCACAAAGACACAGGGAAACAGAGGGAACATTTATTTGTGTAATAATTATGGAACCAATGATAGGGAACTAGGTGTAAGTTAATAAACAGAACTGTCCGGGTGGCATTCAAGATGAATGAGACACGGTGTTAACTGAAAGGCAGTTGACGTACCCACTGGAAATGTAACAGGCCAGGGGAAGGATCAGCACCAGAGGGACAGCCCATACAAAAACAAACCTAACATGCAGCGTGTCTTTCACAGATGTACAACTCCATGTCCAGAGCATTCCCCCGTCGCTTCGTTCTGCCGCTCAACGTGAGCGACGACACACCGACCGGCGTAAACCTCAACACCCGTCCAGCAAGCTCCGCCACATCTGTAAAAACAGCCAAAGATAAGGTACTCTGCTATGTGCTGGTGTTGTGTAATGGTGGAGAAAAAAACTACTTTAATAGCAATATGAAATCTCAGGTTTGTGCTATATGATAAACCATACACTTTTGGGACTTTTGATTAAATATAGTTTTTGCCCATCTATCCATGAACATTATTTGAATCGGCCATATGTATACAGCTAGAAAATAGCACTTAATGTCATGACAGTTAACAGCTAATTAGTAGCGCACAAAAGACCTTGAAAAGTATTATTAAATCATTAGGTTGCTAACCGTGACCTTTTATTAACTAGCAATCATTCATTATGTTGGTCATTCACCAGGTGGTGTGTCATTTTGAAGATCTTCATGGAGATGACCTGTTTGAGTATGGAGGTCTGGAGTTCCCTCAGATCAACTACAGCAAGTTTAACACCCGGCCGTATCGCTACTTCTACGGCTGTGGCTTCCGGCACCTGGTGGGAGATTCCCTCCTCAAGATGGACCTGAAGGGAAAGAAACTAAAGGTCAGTTTTGTAACAGTAGCATCTGGGGCAGTGCTTAGCTTTCACCCCCATGGGTGTGAGGCAGTGCTTCGTTTGAGCCAGATTCATCTGGAACAGGATCCAGCGCCTAATTTGTTATGTTGCCCTGATATAGTATCTCTCACACATGATTTGTCTTTTTCTATCACTCTTTTGCAGTTTGCGCTGTAAAGATTGTAATATAACCAATTAGAGTTCAGGCAACTTGCCTGTTCATCCTCCTAGTTTTTTGCCCATTTTTAAAAGCTGTCATTTACAGTAGAACCACAGTCCTGTAGTAATTATGTATCCTGCAACACTTACAGTGGAGGAAAAATGTTATCCTCTGCCGATTTTGTATGTTGCCCACTGACAAAGAACTGATCAGTCTATAATTTAATGGTAGGTTTATTTGAACAGTGAGAGACTTGGTGATGGAGATCCAGAAAAACGCATTTCAAATGAGTTATACATTAAGTTGCGTTTTACTCAGTGAAATAAGTATTTCATAACCTATCAATCAGCAAGATTTCTGGCTCCCAGGTGTCTTTTATACAAGTAACAAGATGAGATTAGGAGCACTTTCTTTAAGAGTGGGATGGGCTTCAAGACCATCGTCGAGCCTCTTGGTGAGAAATTTACAACAGTTGGTGCGCAAATTGTTAAGGCTGAACCTCGCGGAGGTGAGGAGAGGACCCAAATGCAGAACGTGAGCGGAAAGGTAAGGCTGGTTTGACCAGACTAGATGGATCTTGAAGGGAGCTGGTGGTTTACTCGGACGAAACGAGCTGGGGCGAGAACAATAGAGAAGTCAAAAAAATAGATATCTGCTTAATTTGCTGGAGCCGAAAAAAAACGTAGTGTACCCACTCGTAGAACTATGTTTGAACTAGCAGCGAGGAGAGGGAACTGTAGGGGACTAATGAGTGATGGAGAACAGGTGTGCGTGTTTAGTGACCGAGGTGCTTTGTAACAAGCGCTTGTGAGAGCACCACGTGACCACTAGAGGGTGTGCCAGGGCCAGTGTCGGCGAGTGTCGGGGTGGAATCCTGACACAAATGGAAGAAACACAAAATAAATGTCAATCTCCCTTGGTCTGGGGCTCCATGTAAGATCTCACCTTGTGGAGTTTCAATGATTATGAGAACAGTGAGGAATCAGCTCAGAACTACACGGGAGGATCTTGTCAATGATTTAAAGGCAGCTGGGACAATAGTCACCAAGAAAACAATTGTTAACACACTATGCTGTGAAGGACTGAAATCCGCCCACAAGGTCCCCCTGCTCAAGAAAGCACATGTACAGGCCTGCCTGAAGTTTGCCAATGCACATCTGAATTATTCAGAGGAGAACTAAGTGAAAGTGTTGTGATCAGAATAGACCAAAATCAAGCTCTTTGGCATCAACTCAACTTGCTGTGTTTGGAGGAGGAGGAATGCTGCCTATAACCCCAAGAACACCATCCCCAAAACATTATGCTTTGGGGGTGTTTTTCTGCTAAGGGGACAGGACAACTTCATCGCATCAAAGGGACGATGGATGGGGCCATGTACCGTCAAATCTTGGGTAAGAACCTCCTTTTCTCAGCCAGGTCATTGAAATGGATGTATATTCCAGCATGACAAGGACCCAAAACACATGGCCAATGCCACAAATGAGTGGCTCAAGAAAAAGCACATAAAAGTCCTGGAGTGGCCTAGCCAGTCTCGAGACCTTAATCCCATAGACAATCTGTGGAGGGAGCTGAAGGTTTGAGTTGCAGCTTCGAAACCTTACTGACTTGGAGAGGATCTGCTAAGAGTCCTCTGCTAAGATGAGTGGGACCAAATACATCCTGAGATGTGTGCAAACCTGGTGGCCAACTACAAGAAATGTCTGACCTCAGTGATGGCCAACAAGGGTTTGTCCACCAAGTACTAAGTCATGTTTTGCAAAGGGGTCAATTACTTATTTCACTGAGTAAAATGCAAATCAATTTATAACTTGCAAAATGCGTTTTTCTGGATTTCTTTGTGGTTATTCGGTCTCTCACTGTTCAAATAGACCTACCATTAAAATTAGTGTGCAAACATTCAAAATCAGCAGGGGATCAAACATGTTTTACCTCCACTGTATTTTGGACTGGTTGTCTTGATTGTACTTTATTTTCTGGCAGGTAGGCTAACTGATCTAGAAACAACAGTTATTGTCTACTGAGAAGTCAAAGAAATGAAATGGCTGTTGTGGCATGTTTTGAAAAAATAAGGTAGAAGGTTTTATTTACTTTACAATTTGTAAAGTGAATAATTTTCCCATTAGTAATTTTCCGGTATGGTGAGGGCTCAGGCCAGTACTTTCTGAAGTGTTTTGATGTGGACTACATGTATTTATTTTACTTCCAAATGGCCTAAACTCAGCTAGAACTGATTGGTGTCAAATTGCCATGAGTGATTTCCACAAATATTACGAAGGGCCCAGTGTCCATGGCATTCAAAACTACTTCTTTTCAAACTTGGAATTGTATAGTTAATTCAGAAATGATTGGGATTCTACTTATAGATTATGCACAAGCTGTATGTACCTTCATATTACACATTAAGTACTAGGTAGGCGGTTAAAAGTCTCAGCCTCTTTATCTTTTAGTCCTGAGAAACTCACTTGACTTCACTACGTTATGTAATCACCATTTCAGGTCTGTCTCTTGGGGGTCAGTCTGATCCAAAGTTTTAACAATTGTCTCTAGTTCTCTCTCACAAACACAATCCTTCTCCCAAGGTGTGGTACAAGAAAGGCATGTTCCCCTCAGAGCCTGTGTTCGTCCCCTCGCCAGAAGCCGTGGATGAGGACGACGGTGTCATCCTGTCTGTGGTGGTCACGCCTACTAAGGTAAGAGCTCAAGGGTTTTTAGGAGGGTGGAACCACTCCAAAACCGCTCCAAACCCAGCTGCAGTTGGTCAAGTTTGTCAGTTTGTAAATAAATTCAAACAATTTTGCGAATTCGATTTTGAAACGTCTGCTCATATCCCCACCACGTTGTAGAAAGCTACATGGTGGAAAATAAGTATTTGGTCAATAACAAACGTTTATCACTTTTGTTATTGAGCCACTTATTTTTCACCATAATTTGCAATTAAATTCATAAAAAATCCTACAATGTGTTTTTCTGGATTTTTTTCTCACTTTCTCTGTCATAGTTGAAGTGTACATATGATGAAAATTACAAGCCTCATCTTTTTCAGTGGGAGAACTTGCACAATTGGTGGCTGACTAAATACTTTTTTGCCCCACTCTACCACAAACTTCTAAGCTGCCCTAATTTTGTTAGTATCCAGTTTTGAAGAGCAATAAGGCATTTCTGGGTTTCTGGTATACCACAAATATACCATGGCTATTTGCCAATCAGCATTTAGGATTCAAACCACAGTGTGAATAACACAGGAATCACATTTGTTTTACACTCAACAGACTAAAACCATTACTATTTTGACTACATTATTGTCGTGTTCTTTTAGGCACATTGGAAATGATTGGTTACGGAGACTGACCTATGGCAACTCCTACTTCACTCTTTATTCAAAGACATTCTAGATTTCTAATGAACCCATTCACCCAGTCATGCTCTGCAACCCACCAGCTCACAATATGTACCAACAACACCAACTAAAACAATCCTTGAATGCAACTGCAATCCAAGGTGACTCATTGTCTAACATAACATTGGTCTCAGTGTCCACCTTTAACTCAACCTAGCACGTAGTCCTGTAGCTTTGCTGGAGGTTTAGTGCGTTGATCTTCTCTAGTGCACTGAGTGGTTTGAGTCTCTACAACAGAGGGTTCTGTTTATCTCAGTTTGGTTTTCTTATGTTTGTGTCCCATTGTCTCTCTTTCGACATCCAGATCTGAGACAAAGTGTGTGATTTTATCCCTGACTCTATACTTAGCCGATCGGTCAGGCTTGAAATGCTTTTTGTTTCTGCAGTAGCAAGCTCTTGCTGGTGGGATGACATCATATGATCTTGGTTCACCACTGAATCTTACCACTATCCATCCTCTGGCCCTCTCCATGCACACTCTCTCCCTCCTTAAAATGGAGCAAGCAGCGACGGCAATTCGTTGTAACCTTTTTCAGACGCTTGCTGAATACATAAAGGGGTTCGCAAGCCAAAGAGATAATTTACATATAGCATAGTTGGTCCGCAGGACACGTCCCATGAAGAGCTGTCCAGGGGAGTACTATAGACCTGTTACTTGCATGTTCCTCGGGTGTAGTGCAGGGGGGTCAACCCTTGTCTGTGTCGTAGATTTCACACTTTACAGACTGAAACGTCCTCTCAGCCAATCCAATGGACAGTGGAAGAGCAGGGCTGGATTGGGTGATCTTGAAACCCCAATATCTAGCAAACTGAGCCACTTCAGATCCTGCAAAAGGAACAAGATCTGCCATCAGTCCAGCTGGAATACCACATTTGGCAACCACAGCTTTGATAGTACCTGAAGTTTTGTCGGGCAGGCTCAGCCCCTCTGAATATATTTGAAAGGTAAACCACTTTAGAAGGAATGAGTATCCTTGGAACTCAAAGACATCATCAGTTATTTTCTGCCATGGGGTGTCAGGAATTGAGTGTGGAAGCAGTTCCTTGTGGTTGCTGGGCAGCTTCTCCTGACTGGGTGTGCCAGATTCAACTATCATTCATACATTATTAGTCAGCACTTCGGTTCTGAAGTCTCTGGGAATTGTGATGCCCGTATTTACACTGAGTTCTCCATCTTCATGTAAAAGGAGTTTCTGATGTGCTGATTATTGCTATTATTACTCTCTTCTGGTTTTTGCTAGCAGCGATGTCTGTTCGCAATGATGATGACCAGATTCACCACTTTCTGTATCAGCATTGAACTTCACATTCAAATGTATTGCTCTGTACAACACTTTTGGTAGAATGTTTTCATGGTCCTCTTTTGTTGGTGGCTGCAATTCTGTTAACCCAATCAATATCCCAAATGCTCTCAGAGTTTGTCTCTTGGAACACTTCATAAGCACTTTTTATTCCAAAAGGAAGACTATTAAACCGATCCTCGTGGAATGTTGAATGTGCAGAGACCAGCTGATTCCTCATCCAGCTTGATTTGCCAATACCCATCCATCTCATCGAGGATCGTAATCATTTTCTTGCCAGCCAACTTACAGTGCAAGTCTTCCGGTGTGGGAATGGAGAAATGCTGAAAGGACCTTGGGGCATAACTATTATGGTATATGATTGCTTTAGATAGTAGGATTGGTCACTCTTGCTTTATGATGATTAATAATGCTAGTGACTGACAATGACTGCTCTATACCATGTAATAACACAGTATCCCATAAGTGACCAACACGTGAATCTAGGACTGATCTTAAAGTTACAGCTAAACTTAACGCAAGTAACGTAACTTGTTACTTTACTCTACACTTCAAAACTTAAAATTTTTAATCAAGCAAATACTGTGAGGTAATTGAAACACTCAACTTTCATTTGACAGTAGTTGTCATGTCCTGGCTGTGGGCCTCTAGCCATCTTTGTGGCCTGGGGCTCACAGTCAGGGCCTGTCGCACAGAAAGGCCTCTTGCCTTCTCTATGCCGCTGTGGGCTCCCCAGTCCACAACTTCACGGTTTGTCTCTGTTTTATTTCCAATTCATGTGAATACTCTACACGTTTCTTTGTACATCGTTTTATGTTTGTTAGCCCCTTTCATTTGCGTTGTTAGTTCGTGTAGTTTATTTTGTTTATTGGATAAAATCACCTTTACTTTCGAATATGTCTGCATTTGGTTCTACTCCACACCGCAACCATGACAGTAGTTGTGTCCATACAATCTGTAATTCCAATATTTTAGAAATGTCCACATTAAGCACTTAGGTCACAAAATCCTTTGCATGCTATAGCTGCCTGAATTACGGACCCACTGATGCCATGTCTCTTCCCTGGTTATGCTGTGCCTGGAATGCATTGCAGCCATCTTCAGTTGATTTTTTTTTTTTAGGTGTTTTTGCTTTAATTCTCAAGTTCAGGAAATGAAAGTCATGTTCTATTGGATTTAAGTTTAGAGATTGATAAGACCAGGCAAGACATTTCTATCTGTGTTTTCCTTCTTCATAAACAAGTTTGAAGTTGTTGTTTGTGGTAATGGTTCCGATCAGCGTAAGTCTTGGTTGTGTGACTCAGTTCATTGTCGTGCTGAAAGATTCATTTTGCCGGTCTGTTTTGTTCCATTAATCTTTCACTCAACCCTGAGAAGTTTCCTTGTTCCTGCTGCTGAATAGGAATATAGCATGATGATGTCACCAACATACCAGTATAGTATTATCCAGGAGTTTTTCAGATGACATGCCTTTAACTCAGAGGCTTCCTTCTACCTTAAAGGCCTGAGTGACTGATTGATGCAGAGAATGTTGTTGTTCTGGCAGATCTCTGCAGAGAAAGTCAGATTCTCTGTGGCTATTGAGTTCTTGGTCCAGATTTCTTCCATATATAACCTTTCCAAGATGAATGTGTCACAATTGTCTTTTGGAGGTTAAGGAGAATTCTTTGAACTTCATAGCTTGGGTTTTGGTTTGACTGCTTTGCATTCTGTGACCTTATATAGACTGGTGTGTGCGCATTTCTAAATAATATCCAATCAATTGTTCTGGGGTCCGTTGCTAACTACATCCAAGATCAAATGACACATCCAAGATCGAATCATCACGCTAACTATGGTTCGGCTAATTTGGTTCTTCGAACACACCGGTTGGTGATGATAAATATAGCTGGATTGAGTTGTCTGGGATAATTGCGCGTTCATGCGTTTGTTGAAAAGGGGGTATGTATCGATAGTAGAAACATTGATCAGCAACGCTGCAATTGGCTGCTCACCGTGGTAAAAGAGGGTGCCCAGTTTTTTTTTTTGCCTCGAAGCAAGAGCTATTGCTGGAATGTTACGGAAATTTTTTAAAGTTAATTAAAACGCCAGGCAACACCTCAAAGTCGGCAAAAGCCAAGGAGAGAGTGCTGGCAAAAAGTTGCAGACAAATTAAATGTGACCATGTTTGATGTTCTTATCACTTATTACATTATTATATTTTCGTATTTTACTATTTCATCATAACCTTGTTCATCTCTAATGTCAGAGCCACCACAGGATCCATAAGAACATGGGAACAAGTATAAGTGAAATGCATAGCCTCTGTCTCCAAGCAGAATCCAGTCATAATCACCTGCATAATGGAAAAATGAAGTTATGTCAGGCCCAGCATAAGTGTATGTAACACTGTGACCTCGAGGCGTACATCTTCCCTTACCACGTTCAAATAATGTGCATAAATGTGACTCTCTGAAAATTCTTGCATCATTCACAGGCCCAGGCCATTTTGCCTCCACATTTGTGATATGACACACACACACACCATCTACGAAAGTATGGTCGTTCAATGGTATATCATTTTTGAAACATTCCTTTTTTGAAATTGTATTTGATGAATTACTAATTTGGAATTCTAATAGTAATTGACCTGCACATTCATGCTGTGAACCCTCTTTCGGTTCACAAAATCCCCTTTATTGGGGCATGTTAGGACCTTGATGGGGATGTGTACTGTGTATGGCATCTATAACATTAGGGAAGCCTGGGGGAGACAAGTCATCCTTATTGGCATGGTCATGATGGCATGAACTTCCTAAAAAAAAATGTATGTACCTGCAAATGCGCAGAAATTATGTTTCACAGCCTGGGGCGTCAAACAGCTTGATTGCCAGGTAAACTTTGCGAATGGCACGACAGACAGCACTTTTCCCAAGTAATCCGCATCTCCAATTTTGTAAATGAAAGTGACACTCGCAAAGAATTACAACCCCAAAAAAAAGAATTGCAGGACAATACAAACAGTTTGCTGTGGTTAAAGCCTGAATTCGAGTTGAACATTTAACATGTGTTTCCAACAAGTTAACTAGGTAAATTAGTCCCTCACGAGAAAATGAGATTCCTGTATATCAAGCAACATGCAATTAATTATAAAACTGCAAATTATTCTCAATCAAATCAGACTGAGTTCGCGAGCTTCGAAGAATGGACCCCTGGCCACAGGTGGAATGTAAACAAGTGCTGAAAATATTTACTATTGATTTGTTTTACTGTCCCCATCTAACTACAGGACACTAATTAAATGTAAACACTTAATTTGGGGCCCACAAATCCATTGCTGCCAATACACATGCTCTTGAAATTTGATACAGTGTTGATAAAGGGGTTAATGTTCTACTGTTCACTGTTATCCAATGTATGTATTGTTGATGTAGAATAATATAGAATGTCCTGTCTTTGCAGGAAAAAAGTACATTCCTCTTGGTTCTGGATGCTAGGACTTGGGAGGAGCTGGGATCAGCTGAGGTGCCTGTCAACATTCCTTATGGCTTCCATGGGGCTTTCAACTCCACTGCCTAATACAGTGTGAGCAGTCTGACTGAATGACTGAGCAACCACCTGTCCATTCTGGGTTTACCGAAATATACAGTCATTGAATGTCAGCGTAAACTACAATTTTAGAAAACATTGTACAGGAAGGTGAAGTACTATATTGGGGAGAATTATTCCGAGTTAATGTATTGTTTCCTGGTCATCCCACAATCTGTCCTTCTAAAACATTGTTGTGGTGGATGGAGTTATCGACAGTACAAATGTACACATTATGATCTTTCTGAAATAATTCTAATAATTTTAAATACCCCTAAATACTGACTCTACAAATATTGATCAAATAGTTATATTGTTGACCAGATGACGTTATCCACATGTTAGTTCAAGGTGTGAACTAAAATAATATAATTATTTATAGAATTATATAAACATATTGTGGCATCCAATGCCACAGTTTGGATGTTGACATTTTCCCCCCAGGTGGCTTCTTTATGGTGCCATGTTGTCCACCACAGTTTAGGTTTGAGCCTTGACTACGCCGATGGATGGGTTGGGGGTGACAGCATGGATTTTGTCTTTGTAACAACTCCCATAGGTAGGTAAGATGCCTGCATTAGCTAACTAAGGTTGTTTGTCGAGAGCATGTGTCCTCAAACAAGCTGAAATATTATTGATTTTCCAATTGCTGTGTGGAGAAAAGCATGTTTAGAAGAAAGGCCTGCTGTGATATTTAACTCACATGAGCCGTTCTGGAATGATAAGTAGAAGACAGAGGCATAACTATTGTCGTACACAACAAAATTGGAATGGAGAGAAAAATCTGTACAATACAACAGCAGCAATCAGCATTATCACAATAAATAAAACCTCTATACGTTAATGCTTATTACAGTGTAATATGTTTTTATAGATTTTTAAAAGATTTTTTACTGTTACATAAAACTGCCTAATCAATTCTTATGAAGTGTACCATCAGTCAATTATTGGTGAAGAATGAGTCGCTCAGATTTCTTACATTACATTAAATTCAGACAGGAAATGCCCGATTTTTGTTTAACCATTGTGTTTTGGCATAAGGTTCTGTTCCTCTGTTCCAGACAATGCTACTTATTACACTGTGATATGATAATAGAAATACAGATGGAAATGAGCATGGTACACAGTACCAATCCCCCTGCCGAAGGAAACAGAACTAACAGGTGGAGGCAGTGGGTCGAGGCTGGAGTGGTGGGTGGAGGCTGGGGTGGTTGGAGAGTTTAGCGACCGCATTCAAGACAACCAGTAGAGTAATAGACAGAGTGAGTACCCTGACTGACTTAAATAGACCGCAATATCAGATAAAAAATCTTGAGAATGTGGTCGGAACGATTCCGACATGATCTGAGACAATGCCCACTCGGTTTCCCTGGCTGAACTTGCAGCACTTATGTAATTCTCATGCTCATGTGTTCATCCCTTACAGCTTTAAGCAATAATAGTGTTGTATTTTTGTAAAAATCTTTTCTATTTCAAAATGTACACCTGTTTGTTTTTGCATTACATTTCAATAAACAGTGCTACTACTACGAAACTCAATGTCAGAGTGAACATATTTTTTGTTTCCTAACCTTTTGGCCAAAGAAACATCTCCTTTTACTATGTATTTTTTTAAACAAAAAAAGGGACAGTTTGTAAACTTGTCAAACCCCTTTAATATCAAAAGTGGTATAGCATCAATAAAGGTTTAACCTGGCTGGATCAGAGATGGTTGAGTAGAGAAGGGGGCATATGTTTCTTTTATTAAATGTGAACAGGCATATGGCTTCCCTGGTCAACAGACTCGTAATATAGCGAGACAGCCAGGAATGAGACAGAGACTTCCAGGAGGTAGGAGAAAAAAACGTTGGAGGTTCCTTTACTGTGAGTGAGTCTCTCTCGTTCACAGCAGGTATTCTCCGCTCAATACCTTGCCAAGCCATCAACTAATATTAAATCAACTTCCATATCTGAACAACTGTCACAAAACATTAAACACAAGCTTTAATCATTTTGGGTACTTTTTAGAAAAGACGTCAATTGAACAAATCAATAAGTCTCCATATTACTATGTTGAAATCTGATCTGCTCCTATCATTATCCTTTCTTGCAAAAGTACATACAAGTTGACCATGAATTTAGGTATGTGTTTGCATATGAACTTGGACCGGCTGTTTGAATAGGCTGCTGTCCCTGCAGATTGTTTTGGCAACTTTCTAGAATTGAGCAGAATTGGATGCACTGGAGACAGAGGGTTCTGACCAGAAAGAAGATGGGCATACCTAATGAACTGTATTCTGTTTGTACACACTGTAAATATGTGCATACTACATAATTTACTGCATTTATCAGGATTATGACGGATGGTCCCAAAGGCGGACAGTGATCAGGTAAGTGCGATGCGTTAGCACACAGAATGTTTGTGGTCATATACAGGCGTGGGTCGGCAACGGAGCTGGAGGGTGTGTGTCAGACGATGGGCAGAGACGTGGTCGGTGGGCAGGCGAAGATCGTAACGGGGCTGGTGGGTGTGTGTCAGACGATGGGCAGAGACGTGGTCGGTGGGCAGGCGAAGGTCGGAACGGGAACTCTAGAGACAAGCAAGGTACTGGGCAGGGGCTCGGAAACAAGGACTATGAAACGCTGGATTCGTTGTACTAGACAAGACGATCTGGCACTGCCAGTTAGGGAAACAGTGACTAAATACACAGAGGGTAATGGGAAATAGACAACACCTGGTGGGGGAGGTGGAGACAAGAGAACAGGTGAAACACATTAGGGCGTGACAGCATTGATATGTTTCTAGTTTTTGGATAAAACAGAAACTAACTGCCAACAGTTCAGGAACTCAGTTCAACTGTTTTAGATTTGGTTTAGGCAGCAGGTTTAAGTAAAATGTCCAGCCCACTCGAAACCAACCCAAAACCCACCATCAAGGCCAAAAAACAAGCGCAACATCACATCTCCACCTAGCGGCTCCGACCCGGTTGCTTTGGATGGCTGAGGCGGAGCAGGCTTTCAGCTCCCTGAAGACCTTGTTCTCCTTGGCACTGGTGTTGGCGCACCCCAATCCAGAACTACCATTTGTTGTAGAGGTAGATGCCTCCGAGATAGGTGTGGGGGCTGTGCTCTCTCAGCGCTCGGGGGTGCCACCTAAGCTCCCCTGTGCCTTCTTATCCAAGAAGCTCAGTGCGGCGGAGCAGAACTACGATGTGGGGAATAGCGAGCTGCTTGCTGTAGTTAAAGCCTTGTCGGCTTGGAGGCATTGCCTTGAGGGGGCTAAACACCCTTTTCTCGTCCTGACTGACCACCGCAACCTGGAGTACATCCGCTCAGCAAGGAGGCTGAGTTCTCATCGAGATGGGCCTTGTTTTTTACCAGGTTTAACACTAGAAGCGCCAGAGCAGGCAAATTTTACCCAGTGAAGGCTCGATCAAATTCCAGGACCCTGCTTTTTTGACTTTTCCTAAATATGTGTGTTTTATCACCTAGTATTTTTTAATTGTCAAAATTACACTGAGAAAAGCTGATTTAAGGCTATTTAATTCCTGTTCAATGTTAAATTGCGCGTTCTGCCATTTTTATTCCTGCATTCCATGGTTGCAATTCTCTTCAGCAGATGTCGCAAGGGCTCCCGTATATGAGTCTTCTGTTATTTAGAAAAGATGAATATTTAAAGTGTAAATATCTAGATCAGTGGTATTCAATTAAAATGTAGAAAGGTCCAGTTAGACCAAATTACTTCAAGCAAAGGTCCGGAACGTCTTATTTGTGTTATGAGTCAGTGCCATACATATTGAGGTAGGCTAGTAGTTGTATGTATGTAGAAAGCAAAGTTATTTTTTTTTGACTCTCAAGTAAAATTAAGTGTACAATTCAATATTAATAATACATATAGCTGTAAGCAGATTTGGGTTACTCCAAAACATTGGGGACAATTCGAAAATTGACAGACGTGTACCGCACGCATACGCAAAATGTGGAAGCGTAAATCAATCAATCAATCAAGTTTATTTATATAGCACAATTCATACATAGATGCAATTCAATGTGCTTTACAAGACAAGACATTAAAAGAGAAATAAAAAGAGAAAATAAAAACTTTAAAAGAATTAATTTAGTGTGTAATTTTCTGACTGTGTTGTACAGATGCTCAGTCTAATAGTTCGATTTTTTCAGGGGGAGGCAGCGGCGGCGGCTCCGCAGGGGGCGGCAGCGGCGGCGGCTCGTCCGGGGGAGGCAGCGCCGGCGGCTCGTCCGGGAGAGGCAGCGGCGGCGGCTCCGCAGGGGGCGGTGTCTCAGCTGGGCACGGCAAAGACGGCGTCTCAGCTGGGCACGGCAACGGCG